>CM055267.1:113162057-113179119 GCA_029237695.1 Conchocele bisecta | reverse complement strand
CACTATTTGCCTGGTTTGGCTCTCTGGTACGTTTTTATCTTTGGCTCTTTGTTACCTGGGAGTTGAATTGGGTTATTGCCCATTATAAAAGTAGTAAGATTATTACTGATCCTACTGCTTTTGGGAGGGGCCAAGTGATTCTGGTGTGGCGAGGACCTGGCATCAGATCAGGATTATTCTGATTTCAGGGCTGAATATTGTAAATATTCAGTTCTGATTTTGGGATGTTCCCCCCATTTGTACATGTATTAGAAAATGTACATGTACTTGTACAGGTAATATATGGGATTTAGTACTAAACCCATTGACCCGGCCTTAAATGACCTTAGCTGTTGATAGGCCGTTAAACCCCAACAAACAAAGGAAACTTCTCGGATTTGCTCGATACTTCATATATTTATTATACCCCCGGCATATGAAGTATGTAGAGGGTATATAGCTTTTGTCATTACGTCTGTTTGCCATTCTGATTTTGGGATTTCCCGCCAATGCAGCAGGTTACATCTGGGTTAGCCTGGCCTTAAATGACCTTAGCTGTCGATAGGCCGTTAAACACCAATCAATCAAAACCGTTTGTCCGTTTATGTCTGTCCGTAAGATTTGCGTTAAAGTTTTTGGCTACCCATTATATCTGCAACCACAAGTCGGATCGACTTGAACTTCATATACTTTATCATCATCCACATTATTTTCTTTATACATGTATAGCCAACCCATGTGCGATAATGTCAAAGCGAAATGACTATATTTGTTGGTTGGACAAGGCGTCTGCTGGTCCCTGCCCACTTGCTTTAGTTTATAGTTTGTCCATATTTTCATTCTATAGTCCACACATGCGGCGTCTGTTAAGGTCAAATGATTTGGAAGTTTGCATTAAAGGTTCTGAGCGGTATCTCTATCAGTGGTACCGACTTCTTCTTGTCGTGCCCGTTTACGGACAGCGCGATATAGTTTGCACACAATTGTTGCGGACATACGATTCCAAAGGTAAACTATTAAATTAAGCTCCAATTTTGACTTTCTGTCTTCATGGAGTTACTCCATTTCTTTCTGATCCCTTCAATAATTTTCCCCTCGCCAATAGGCAAGAGGGGATATAACGTTAGTTCATGTACGTGTGGGAGGCAGCATACGATGGGTAAATGAACGATTGGGATTCATCCTTACCGGAATCCCGACCGGAAACCAAGCACGTCTTTGGCTTTCTTGTATTTGAGTACATTAATGCATGTACTAGCCATACTAGCCTTGGGCTGGCCTTAAATCACTTTAGCTGTTGATAGGCCATTAAACACTAATGAATCAATCACTATTAGAGCATGTAGAGATAAATCAAGGTGTATCCCAAACACATGTACCTGTTGGGGACCATCCAGTTTAGTGTCCGAGGAAATACAATACTCAAAAAGGACCCCATAACACAAAATAAAGAAGTTGATGGAATGATGTCAATAATAACACTTGAATACCGACATAGATCATGAATTTAATATTGCATTTAATATGGCACTAGCAACTATAATAAATATTGACAGTACGACAGAAGATGAGATGATAGATTGGTATTGCATTGGTTCAACAATGAGAAATGGTTCACACGAAAAGCATGAATAGCTGGTGATAAATAAATCAATCAATCGTATCTTGTTTAATAGCACAATTGGTAACAAGTGCGCTTCTCACCAATGCGGCCCCGGTTTGATCCTTGACCGGGGCAGTATGTGGTATGGTGATCGCCAGACCGAGCAAGTGGGTTTCATGTGGGTACTCCGGTTTCCTCCCACATTAAGGACCACCCTTACGCCTTTATCTGTGCCAATGAAAGCAATTGTATTAGTGTTCTCGTGTTCATTTGTAATCTTTGTAAAATAAATAAAGTTTAACCTTATTTGTAATAAAAGTATACAACATATTTGTTTACACATTTTGCTGGGCAGCATAACGCCACCAAATTTAGGCGCAGCATGATGCTGGGTTAAACACTATCATTTGGTAACCTCGTGCATTGCTCCAGAAAAGGAATTAGTAATTGAGTATTGTCACTCGATCATTTCTGTAGCAATTGGGGTATTTCAAAAAAAAATTTGAATTGGGTAAATTAAAAGCGCCCTACAGTTTACA
The DNA here is from genome assembly GCA_029237695.1 of Conchocele bisecta. NCBI lineage: Eukaryota > Metazoa > Mollusca > Bivalvia > Lucinida > Thyasiridae > Conchocele > Conchocele bisecta. Next base: position 113,176,998 of record CM055267.1, on the reverse strand, counting down.
CATCCGCAGACCGCAATTATTGAATAGTTTGCTTCTAAATGAAACATGTCTTGGCATTTCATTAGAATTGTCTCCTTGGAGACAATTCTAATGAAATACCAAGATGTGTTTTCATGAAAATAAGAAAAATATGCTATATTTGTGGTCTGTTTATTGTTTCCTGTAGCATGATAAACATACCACAAATTTTTCATTGCTTTTTGATACTCACTACTTTGATTTAAATTGGGTTTTTGGCAATTTTAATTGAGGCAAATATGCGCCTTATCTGAAGCTCTGTAACAACAATGGAGGCGGATCAGGATATATGTATCGTCCTCAATGCAGGATATGCCAATTTGTTATCGTCCGAGCATATTCAGTCGATGAACAGTTAGTATTCCTGGTAGCCGTAATATATAACTAGCAAGATCTGAAAATATGAACCCAGAGCTCCAGATAAGGTGCATACTTTACTCAATTATTTTAGCTGAATACGCATTGATTATCACAAGTTGGAGTAAAAGATACGCACAGCAATGTGAAAATATGCATGGATTTTCAAATTCACTAGCGAAAATACTGTCATAAAGTTGACATTTCACTTGGTTGAGCTGCAAAAAGCAAACAGTGTTTGCTTTTTGCAGCTCAAATAAGTGAATGTTTATTTGTTTATCATTTGATCCCTATTTCGTAATGAAGAAAATCAATAATCCATTTGTACAAGTAAAATACGCAATGATTTTAAAATCAAGGGGTATGGTACGCTTTAGACGAAGCTTATCCGGAGCTCTGTGTACTAATTAATTACTAATTTCAAGCAAGACAGTGACAGGTAAGCTGGAGAAGGTTTATGATCCCAGCTAATGAATCACACAGCACAAAGGCAGCAGAATTACACCAGAACACAACACCAGTGATAAGATACGACTTTGGTCCACAATAAATTATCATAACGACATTGCTAACGACATGAACTTTCCGGGTTCAAAGTATGTACTGTAGATTACTTCATCACAGGGATTCCGCTGGCGATCGCTACTTTCGCAATTTGCGATAAAAATAACAATTTTCGAGAAAAAATTGAAGTGGCGATTTTTTTATTTTCCCCAGCGGAATCCCTGCATCATACCATTTACTTCGATTTTCCAATAAATGCATGTAAGTTATTGTTCACATATTGGATTTTTTAACGAATTAAATGCGAGGGAGCACCAGTGACCGCAGCATTTAGTTCATTAAAAATGCAACATGTAAACAATACTAGTAAATGACGTAGTTACGCCAAGTCTATAATGCAAATTCCCATCTAAATTGAATTACATTTGGTAATATGCAACTTATTGGGGTTAAATCTTGCAATATGTGAAATAAGTGGAGCGCGATACTGGCTAGCTTAGAAAGTAGGGCGAACTATAATGTGTGTAATATTTACAATAGTGGGTGGCAGGTGGGAGCAAGCGATGGGTAATTTAACGATTGGGGTTCATCCTTACCGGAATCCCGACTGGAGACCTGGTTTGGCCCTCACATAAGTCTTTGGCATTTTGTATGTGACAGGTGAATCTGGTTATACCCCTTATGTGAGTATTATGATTATTCGTAATCCTATTTTAGGGGAAGGGGCCAAGTGACTTGGTATTACGATATTCGTAATCCTATTTTAGGGGAAGGGGCCAAGTGACAGGTGTGGTATGGACCTGGCACCAGGTCAGGTTATTCTAATTTCAGGGCTGAATAGGCTATATTCAGGGCTATATTTTTTCTCGATGTAAATATTCCGTTCTGATTTTGGGATTTTCCCCCAATGCAGCAGGTTAAAACGGGATCGTACCCGTTTGCCCGGCCTTACATGACCTTAGCTGTTGATAGCCGTTAAACACCAATAAACAAACAAAATATTTACAATCTGGAATGTTTTTCGATAAACAAATATAGTTTAAGCAACTGACAACTGAGTTTTATTTACGACCAGGACAGATCCAGATCAGCCTGTGCACCCACACAGTCTGATCAGGGTCTGCACACTTCACCATTCCATCAATGAATCGGCCTTTATGCTTCTAAAAGGGAGATTAGGAATCGCGTAAGCCCCATTTCTCCATTCACAGCCACATATCGGGTTGCCTAGAGCAAACTCAATGCATCCATTCATGGCAAGTGTGTGAATCATGAATTCCAATGTAATCTACAGTACACACCCAGCGACCACACCCAAATCAATACAGTATCAGCTCATTTTTATGGCCGTCCGATACGTCTGTTCGCTCGCCACCTCCGTAACTCCGCGATGCCGCACTCATCGCCTTGTTTGTCAATATGAGCTCTAGCTCCTGGAAGTCAACCAATCGCTTCACATCTTTATCTTTGCGAAGTGCCGTGTTGGGCAATTTGCGGATTTTATGCAGGAGTCGCCGCTCCACTTTTAGTTCGTCAGTAAGTAAGGTGGCGAGCGCGTCGTAGGTGAGACTCGTCCTGTCCAGCTCCACTTCAATGAAGTCCCTCTCTTCCATGTACGCTATACGTGCTTTTAGTACCAGTTCTGAAAGCGAGAGTTGTGTTATGGTGGGTGATGTATGTCTCGAGCACCTGGTACTGGGGCCAGATTTTACCTGTATATAGAGAATGCCAGGCTAGTGTCTTTTGATGTCAAGTTTATCGGGCAAGGCTAGGAAACGCGTAGGAATTGCTCGGCTCGCCGAGCAATTCCTACAGTTTCCAAGCCGAGTCTGATAAACTTGATACAGTGCTCCAGATAAGGAATTAGTAATTGAGTATTGTCACTTCATCATTTCTGAAGCAATTGGGTATTTCAAAATTTTAATTGTGTAAAATAGAATCACACTACTGTTTACACATCAGCAGACCGCACTTATTGAATAGTTTGCTTCTAAATGAAAACACATCTTGGTATTTCATTAGAATTAGAATCTAATGAAATACCAAGATGTGTTTTCATGGAAAAATAAGAAAATATGCTATATTTGTGGTCTGTTTATTGTTTTCTGTAGCATGATAAAGATACCACAAATTTTTCATTGCTTTTTGATACTCACTACTACTGATTTCAATTGGGTTTTGGGCAATTTTAATTGGGTATTTACGCAAATACGCAGCTTATCTGGAGCTCTGTTGATATCAAAAGACACTAGCCTGCTATTCTATCAGATGATATTCAGGGTTCAAGCTAGCCCTTCAAAATAGGGAGAAATTTTCACTAAAAAATTGAGAAAATATACAATTTTTTTCCAAACTTTCTGTTTTATATAGTGAAAAACTTCTCAAAATATGGAGAACAGAATTTCGCCCTGTAAACTGATCCCTGCTAGTAATATTTTCTGTTACTGATTAAGCACACACGACATGGTTTTCGCTGAAAAGCTTGAAACCTGATAAATCACATTGACTAAGGAGTAATTTTGATGGGGCAAAGTGCACAAACCCATGAAAATTATGTCCATAGCAGTTCTGGAAAAGTTTGTGGGTGGCATAGACGACCCCTTTTGTGGCATGTCTTACAACAGCATAGCGTACATACCGTTGGGGTCGAGGCGGGCGGGTGGTATCTGTTGTTGGTGAGCCGGATACTGGGCAGGGTACCCGGGGTGGGGCGTGTTGCCCACGTGGTTCTGTATCGGGGCCGCGGGGAGGCCGGTGGTGCCTGCGTTGTTATGTAGTGAGCCAGCCCCATGGGGGAACACCGGGTCCCGGATATAGTTGGGCACTATAGGTAGGGCGGGGGCTACAGAGCCGTCACCTTCAACTGAGCAATCAGAACAGTCTAAATGCGGGATCAAATGAGGCACGCTACATGATTTTTTACCTAAGAACATGTGTGCTATCTCGTGAAAATATTTACAAATTTTACTATATTTAAATGACATAAATGCGGAATTATATTTTGCAATTGATATGAAAATTTTGTCATCTTTCGATATCATTTATATAAAAAATTACCGTACAGTTACTGTAAATATATTTCGTGAAAAATCGCACATGTTCTTAGGTACAAAATTACATGACGTGTCTCAATTGTGGCTGTGGCTGGAAAAAAAAAAAAAAAAAAAAAATGGGCTTCCTTGTTGGATTTGTGCCCAGTGTAGCTCCTGATTAAATAGTACAGTCCGGATTTGTTATACCGCTTACACATCCTTTTGACATCGTTTTTATAATTATAAAACAATGTTTTTATGTTTTCGTTGTCATGTTTAACAAAAACATAATTTTCTTATTAAGAACAACGAAAATGTGTCAAAATGATGCGTTGAAAGAAACAACGGGGATTTAAATAAATCGGTACGACCCACGATCGACTGCCCAAGGTCATCAAGGACTTGTGTTTTTTTTTATTATCAAGGCTGCCAGCGAGGGGATAAGCATCATTTAACAATGTCATTTCTTGTTTTTATTTTTACTACTAGTTGGACATTTTGTCAACATAGCATAATTGATTTGAGGGATATATAACAAATACATGTAGTATTCCCAGCTTAAACATGGTTTCATGACGAAAGTCTACAAAGAGACATTCACATCCACTTTGCATATGGTAGATGGTGGGGGGGATATTTCCTAGGAAAATCTCCTCCCCCCCCCCCCCCCCCCCCCCCCCCCCCCCCCCCCCCCCACCCCCTCAATACATGCCAAATGCTATCTGTTCTACACCAACATACATTATTTCATCAGAAATACTCCCCCAATCGTGGGTTATTCTTGTCTACAAGGAGACATCCACATCCGCTATGCATATGGTAGTTGGTTGGTGGGGGGGGGGGAATATTTTCTAGGAAAATCTCTCTCCTCCCTCAATACATACCAAATGCTATCTGTTCTACAGCTACATACATTATTTAATCAGAAATACTCCCCCAATCGTGGATTATTCTTGTCTACAAAGAGACATTCACATCCGCTATGCATATGGTAGATGGTGTGGGGGGGGGGGATATTTCCTAGGAAAATCTCCCCCCCCTCCCTCAATACATGCCAAATGCTATCTGTTCTACATCAACATACATTATTTCATCATGACGGAGGGGGGGGCGGGGTTATTCTTGTCTACAAAGAGACATTCACATGCAAATGTTTGGTGGGAAATAATTCTGCTTTGTAGCATTCAAACACAAACTTTTGGGTGGGGGGGGGAGGGAGAATTTCCAGGGTGGGGGTGGGGAGAATTTCCTAGGGTTGAGCGGGGGGAAGATTTCCAGGGGGGAGAATTTCTTGTGACACCGGTAATAAGTGTTAAGTCAAGCCAACTTACATCCAAGAATAGTCTTAATCTCGGCAGAATTAGTCAGCTGGGCTGGAAGTTCGTTACTAGATGTCGTGATGGTCTTGTCTGCTCCGTGTGACAGCAGGTACTTCACTACGGGCACGTGGTTTCTCTTACATGCCCAATGCAGGGCAGTCCTGCCAGAAACACACACAAGAACTAGTATGGCAAGCCAGCCAAATGCAGAATAATTCCTCATACCCATCTGCATTCGGGTTGATTTTTCTCTGTGAAGTGGGTGGTTAGTTGCGAGAATGAGAAGGGTAAATCCTTACCGGAATCCTGATATCCCTGGTTTGGCTCTCAGGTACATTTTTGGCTTCCTTGTTACTTCAGAGTTAAATCCGGGTATACACATTATAAAAGTAGTATGATTATTACTAATATATGGAGTGGGGCTAAGTGACTCTGGTGTGATGAGGGCCTGACACCAGTAGCCGATTTCATCAAAATTGCAAAGTATACTTATCTAGCAAAGTATACTTTGACATGTTTGAGGGAGTAATCATTTATTTTTCGCAAAATGCATTATTTCAAATAGAACTATATAACCACTGCATACATTTGATGATAAAAAGTATGCAGAATTATTATACTGAATTTATTACATTATCACAGCCAAAATGGCTGTGATAATGTAATAAATTCAGTATAATGTAAATTAATAAATTTATTCTTCAATTGAAATGTTTTCCCTCAAAGTATACTTTGCTAGATAAGTATACTTTGCAATGTTGATGAAATAGGCTACTGGCCGCGTTATTCTATGTTCAGCTGTTGACAGGCCATTTAAATCAAATCCTCTCTGTGAAACTTTATATCCAAATCGCACAAACAAGGTATTCTATATTTTATGGCAAGTCAAATGCACAATAATTTCTCAAACGTGTGTTTGAGAAATTACTACATGCATTTGGCTTCCCATAAAATGTCTGCCCATAAAGTGTCTTTTGATATCATGTTTCACAGCAAGGAATCCATCCGAATGCAGATGCGCGTTTTAGATATGTGAACTGTAGCCAAAACATGGCAACTGACGATTACAGAGAGAGCTCTAGTAGGTACCGAAAACCTAGTTGCGAACACTAACTCTTGCAATCTTAGTAACTCCAATACCGTCTGTAGCCAGAGTTACGATTCCACTCATAAGCTTCCACTGCAGAATAGCGAATCAGATCTGATATAAAGTGCGAATCATTTCTGATTCTCTAATCTGCAGAGGATGTGCGGAATCATAACTCTGGATACTGATGGTACGGGAGTAGATTGCAAGTTACTGTTTACACAACTACAGACGGACAGACAGACAGGGTGGTGAATATATGTGGCGTGAAAATGTTTTTGGTGTACATAAAATATTGAATTTTACCACTTGGTCACAATTGGATGTTACATAATTTATGTGAGAAAGTATGTTTCTGATTATGTCGTGTACTTGTAGCCAACGATAATAGGGACTCAAACCCCTACTCAAACGGTTAACCAGCAATTTACAACTTAACATTACCAGCCATTTATGTTGTTCCTGGAGTTTACATTCAAGCCTTCCACTTCCACCAGTTGACGTAGCGAATCTGTATCTCCTACACAGGAATACTCGCGTAGCTGCTCCTCCTTGTCTTGTATTTGATTCATGATTAACAAAGTTATGATATTTTGTTGTTGTTGTTGTGTAATTGGCAATACTATCTTCCATTCCAGCCACTGACTTTTCAGTTCAACCACTTTTCCACCGCAGACTAATGTGACGAGTGTCTGTTTCACGAACCTTACTACCCACATGTTATTACTATTGTATAAACAAATGTCAATACATGAACAAAGAAAAATATTTTCAATAATAATAAACTTTAATAATTGAGCCTTATTTTTATTTCGAAAACACTCCTCTATGGCCCATGAGTAGATCGAGACACCGTACTGTGGCTTTTAATTTATTGTATCTTTTTCAGCTTTTGTTAAACTATCACTTTTGATCACACTTAGTCATACTATCATACTATTCACTCTTTTCATTCAACTAATCTGATGCGCACTGTTTTCCTGATGGGTGTGTGGCAGCATTTATAGATATATAGTTTGTACATGTACTTGAGCATGTACATGTACTTGAGCATGTACATGCACTTGTACAGGTAATTTTTGGGATTTAGTACTAAACCCATTGACTCGGCTGTTGATCGGCCGTTAAACCCCAACAAACAAATATAGATAGATATAGATAGATATGATTTAACATACGGAAATGGAGGTGGATGAGCTGCAGGCAGAGTCGGAATACCCAGAGACGTAATACATACTAAATCCATGGAATACCTAAGCAGGCTCACCTTTGGTATTATAGTAAACTTACATGTTACCTGCGTGACACGACACCCAATCAATGTCCCGCGACCCAGAGTCCAATGTCGGGTATTGGGTCATGTTGGGTACAGGTTATATGCACATGTAAAGTGTACTACCAATACAAGTGAGAACACTATATAATAGGACTAATACGTGTACAGTACTATATAATAGGACAATATCTCCTAACTATCCCTGTGTGTGTGGAGAGTATCCCACGTCCAAAGGTCCAGTCTGTAGGAGGTCCTGTCAATAGGTGTTGTCTGTCTGTTCTTCAAAGTCCAAGTGTATTAATTCTGCCTATAGTGTGTAGGAATATGGATAGCCAGACTTGATTGTATGCACTGGTTGACCAGACACACTGGGTGTGTCCATATGTGCACTACCAGAATTGGCCTCGTACTACACTCTCCCCAATCATATACAAGAGGTCAGGCCTATAAACTAAAATCTGGACAAATACTATAATATAGAGCAGAACTTAATTAGGTTCCCTGAGTGAGTAGGAGAACATAGTGACTAGAATGAATAAGCAATGAGTGATTGGAAGCATAGACATGATAGAGTGACTAGTCTATATGGAAATGGAAGCCATGGGTATTTATCAGGATGACAGACACACACGTATGCAGGTGTGGATTAGTGGACACTTATTGGGAGGTAGGACTGGATTGTATTTAGAACTGGGAGTCAGAGACATTTATTGGGATAGTGTATATTGGATATGTACATGCAACGATAACCTTTATAACCCGAGTATGAGTCGGACACTCAGTACTATTCGCAGAGCTTGAGATGTATATACACACTATAACCCGAGTATGAGTCGGACACTCAGTACTATTCGCAGAGCTTGAGATGTATATACACACTATAACCCGAGTATGAGTCAAGACAGTCAGTACTCTTCGAGAGCTTGAGATGACTACATATAATATACTCTCATCATGTCTGCAACGTATTCGGAGCCTCCCTCGAATCGAGTGAAGTCCTCGCACCAGTGATGCGAAAAGATCTCCACACCTGCCTGGGAAAGCTGCCGGACATGTCCGCTGGTGTGTCGTCCAGCGATCGACGAGGTTACCCTTGGCCCGAGCGAAGCAGTTGCACCACTGTGAGGCGAACATAACTCCACACGAACCTATGGATCACATCTCGACGTATCCTCTGGTGATTGGGTTTGGGGTCACGGCGTCTACGAAGTTACCATTGGCCCGATTGAAGCAGTTGCACCACGGTGATGCTAATTAGACTCCAGACGAGCCTGAGGATCGCGCCACGACATATCCGCTAGTGGTCTTGGGGTCAACGTCGATGATGTTATCCTTGGCCCGAGTGTAGCAGTTGTACCATTGTGATTCGAACTAGACTACACACGAGCCTGGGGATCACGCCTCGACGCATCCCTGGTGTTTGGTCTTGGGTCGCGGCGTCAATGAGGTTACCCTTGGCCCGAGCAGAGCAGTTGCACCACTGAGGCAAACTAGACTCCACACGAGCCTGGAGGTCACAGCTTGACGTATCCGCTAGTGCATGGTCTTTGGGTCGCTGCGTCGATAAGGTTACCCTTGGCCCGAGCAAAGCAGTTTCACCACTGTGATGAGAACTAAACTCCACACAGTCCTGGGGATCACATCTCGACGCATTCTGGAGGTTGCTGGAGGTTGTTGACGTCATACACCATACTCTTAAGTACATGTATTTACTAATTATTACAGACGTAAGCACAGTTGTTTACTACTTTCTCCCCTACTTTATTATTAAAGGAACAGATGAAGCATGTTTAATGACATGTCATATGCAGCAGTCTTGAAGCTAGTTAATCCATTATAGTTGTTGTGTGAAAGTACACTCACAATATCCTGATCTAGTGCCAGGTGAAGAATAATGTTAGATAACGACCATTTACATGAATGAAGTACAATTACATTTCAAACAGCTTTGTGATCGTCTGTGCTTATCGTCTGTGTGCAGATGCGAAATGTAATTCCATGATGCCCAGACGCCACTGGTTCCTGATTCCTCCGTTTTGTAATCCACATTATTGTATATTCTCGTGGATTATTGGCCTAGTTGGTACTCGGTAACAGGTACGGGGCGCCAAGTGGGACATGGCTCAATTTTGTCAACAAAATTCATTTTTGTACCTATAAACTTGACAAAAACAAAATTAAATATATACTGATTTTGTCAACAAAATTCACTTTTGTGCCACAAAACTCAATTCTGTGTCACAAAATTCACTTTTGTGCCACAAAACTCAATTCTGTGTCACAAAATTCAATTCTATGTCACAAAATTCAATCCTGCATACGTTTCGTAACGTATTTGCATACGTTTCGATTATGTTGCCCAAATATGGCACACGCATGTAAGAAGGACTACCATTGGTCAGATACAGTACGACAACAATGTGGCCTGAATAATATGTATACAAATATATCAGCAACAAACATGATGGAACTTGGATGGAAAATAACATTTTGTGAATTGGTTGCCATGGCAACCGTTTATTGTAATTATGTATTGACTATGTACATACATTTAATAACGCTACCCCAATGTTGGTTACTTGAAATAAAACGATGCTAGTGTTAAAATGTTTATATAAACTAGTTGTTATTTGGCCGCCCTTTAATCCGCATACATGATTAGTCACAATAAGATTATTGGATAGAAATAGAGGTATATATTTTGTAATCATAATATAACCAAAATAACTGTCCATAAAGAAGCATAATATTTATATATTGGGTTATATTTTCGCATTGAACTATTTAAACCTGCAAGTGTACTCCACCATCTAGTAAAATGGACTAAGACCGATCTCAACCAATCAACGTAGAGATGACATAGACTATCAGTTACGCAAACTAATTTTTGTGGACAAAACTGACTTCTGTGGACAAAACTGAATTCTGTCCCACAAAACTGAATTTTGTTCACAAAACTCAATTCTGTCTTACAAAATTGAATCCTTTATAACAAAAATGAATTTTGTATATCAGAATTTTACATAATTGGATTTTGTGATATTTAGTGTTACAAAACTCAATTTTGTCTGGACAAAATTGGTTTTGTACACATAATTAACCTGTCCTGCATGGCGCCCCGTAGGTCGGGGTGTACTGATGCATTTTGAGTGTCGTGTTTGTATATATTTGTTCCCGGGGATGGCCAGAGAATAGTTTATTTCAATTAATTATTATAGAATGTTCCCAATATCGGCCCGATGACGCAAATTATAGACAAAATTCAAACGATAATTTTGTGGAATATTGTACAAATTGGACCGACATCAGTCCGATATCGATACTCCGCTTTCAATATATTGCATGAGTATTAGCATGGTTATCGGCTATACCCGAGAGCGACCCAATATAGGCCCAATGTAGGTCCAATGTTGGGTATATCGGCTGACATTCCGACTTATATCCGACATCGGCCCGATATCAAGGTGCATGATCACGTGGTTACAACAACAACAACAACGGCTGAAAGTGTTGACATCGCGCCCACTCCAAAGTAAGTATTATTTGATAGTTTCCTTAATATGCAACGCATTGTGTTGAAATATGGCGCAGCAAACGCGTCTTCGTGAGCTGCTTTTAGTGCGAAGAATCGATTTCCGTGTCGGTAGACAAACTTCTGTCGTGTTTGAAAAGAATCAATTTCCGTGTGGAAATCGATTCTTCGCAAAAACGACAGAAGTTTGGGCCAAAGTACAGAGACCACCAAATGCAGCTTAACAAGACGCGTTTGAGGCGCCATATTTCATAAAATTACGTTACATAATAAGGACAAAATAAAAGAATACGTACTTTGAAATTGGAGCGATTCTGGAAGTTTCATTACTTGTTGTTGTTGTTGTTGTAACCACGTGATCATACACCTTGGATATAGTCGTGTTGGCTGGTTGGCTACGAATATCATTTAGAGGAGATGAATTGAATACACATGTTTTTGGGAGTCCCTATATGCGGTTATAAAAGTTTCCATAGAAGTCTGTGACTAGAGAACTTGGGCTTATAGGTTATGCACAGTCTGATCAGGGTATACACGGTTCGTAGTTCAGTGACTGTAGAAATTGGGTTTATGGGTGTAGCTCCTGATCAAATAGTACTCAGCCAGATAACGATCTACATTGCTTGTTAGCATCATGCTTGCGCGTTTCATAGATGGAATGGCGAACAGTGCACATCCTGATCACTTTTGTTTATTTGTTGGTGTTTAAAGGCCTATCAACAGCTAATGTCATTTAAGGCCGGGACAATGGGTTCAATCCCGTATTCAACCTGCTACATGGGGGTGGGGGAGGGGGAATCCCCAAATCAGAACGGAATAAATACATCGAAATAAATATATATTCAGAATTAGAATAACCTGACCTGGTGCCAGGTCCATACCACACCAAAGCCACTTGGCCCATTACCCTAATGCATCAGTCAATGTAAGTCCCCGCCCCCCCCCCCCCCCCCCCCCCCCCTCCGGGGGAATAGCGGGGCTTATATTTTCGTTGCTGTTAAAGCCCCGGTGAAGGCCCCGCACTGCGGGGCAACATGGTCGGTAAAAGCCCCGGTAAAATGCCCCGCACTGCGGGGCCATCTGGTGATTTTAAATGTGAAATATTCTTGCACGAAAATGATGTGTTGTAGAGCAAAATGTCACTTATAAATAGTAGATATCTGGGAACTTTTATTAGTATGGGAAGCCATTATTACAACCCAAGCAGCTTTATTCGTTGTAGATGTAATTGGTAGCACATTTGGCCTGCTACTCGTTCTATTTCTAGGGTGGTTGACTTAGTGATATAGTTGTTTTTGAAACCGTTACAGTCGATGATCAGCTGGGTAATGACCGATATGTTTAGTTTGTAAAAGTTCGAGTCTCCTAGCACTTTTTGGATTTCTTGACGAAACGCCGGGTAGGTCTGTTTCCGAACTTTGTGTAGTGCTGGGCATCTTAGTAGCATGTGTGACGCATCCTAGCACCGCCTCCAAATGACAGTTAGGACAAGTAGGGTCGACTAAGTACAGGGTAAATATGTGTTTGTTGCTTTGAAATAGGTACGTTCCTGTTAATAGTAGTAACCAAATAAATAGCCGCTAACCTTTGGCACCACCCACGGACTCGGTAGAAGGAAGGTCGGATATGTGTGAATAGTATTAAATAGCGCAAAAGTGGACCCTTGCATGATACAAACTTCTTAACCGTATTAACGCACGGACACACGGACGGTGCAAAGACTATATGACACCGGCTCTTCGAGACAGGGTTCATAAAAAGTACACCCCCCCCCCCCCTATTAATAGTATAAAATGCAGCACTTTATACTTTTACTTACATGGGGAGGGTGTGTGTGTGAGAAATAGGATTTTTCCAGTGGGGGGGTGGGGGGGGGGGTGGGGGGGGTCTCGGGATTTTCCAGGGGGGGGGGGTCTCGGGATTTTCCAGGGGGGGGGGGGTCTCGGGATTTTCCAGGGTTTGTTGGGTAAAGAATCACTTTCCAGGTGGGGGGGGGTCTCGTGATTTTCCAGGGTTGGTCGGGTAATGAATCACTTTCCGGGGGGGGGGGGGTGGGGGGGGGGGGGGGGGGGAGGGGGGTCTCGGGTTTTTCCTTCAGTGTGTGTGGGGGGGGGAATGTCTCAGAATTTTCCACGTGTTGGAGGGGGGGGGGGGGGCTGGGATAACGGATAACGGATAACGGCAGTGCAATAATATAAACAGGAATTATTTGAAAACAATTTTTTTATATTAAACAAAATTTGCCAGTATTAAACAGTCCACAGTGAAAGTAGATCGTATTAAACAGCTTAAACCCATGTCACCCCTCCCACACAACAGTATTCAGGTAAACATACATGTACATATCTTGATAACAGTCTGATAAAACCCCGGTAAAGCCCCGGGGTATGTCCCCGCTCAATTTCTTAGCAACAGTTAAAGCCCCGGTAAAGTCCCCGCAGTGCGGGGCATCATGAAAGGTAAAAGCCCCGGGGTATGCCCCGGTAAAGCCCCGCCCGGGCGGGGATTTACATTGACTGATGCATAATAGTAATAGGATTATGAATAATCATATTACTCATATAAGGGGTATAACCAGATTCAGGTCTCACATACAAGAAAGCCAAAGACGTACATGAGGGCCAAACCAGGTATCCGGTAGGGATTCCGGTAAGAATGAATCCCGATCGTTAAAGTACCCATCGCATGCTTCCACCTGCCGCCACCCACACAACTGATCAGACTGTGCGGATGCACAGGCTGATCTGGATCTACACTGGTCGCAAAACCCATAAGCCCAATTTCTCATATATATGATATATGATAGTAAGCAATTCACCCCTATATAACTGGAATGGATTTGAATGTGTTGATTTTCTGACCAATGATTTTCAGACCAGTCCATTTATGAAAGGGTGGTGTTTTTTTTGTCTTCAAAAATATGAAAAAGTGCAAAAGTTCATATCCTGATGAGACGACGGCTCGTTACGAGCCGACTCATCCGGATCTACACTGTTTGCAACCACCGCTATAGAGGGCTGTATGGTTAATTAATATCTGAGCCAAGACAACAAAAACAGAATTGTTTGAGTTTAAACAAGACGATCGCCGGGGAGTGTCTCACCCACTTAACGAGGAGATCGCCACATAAATAAATTTGAAAATCATCTAACGCTTTAGAAGATGAAAGTAACGCGTTACTAAATAACATTGTATTATGCACATCATACATTTCTAACGCGTTACTTCTGCAAAGTAACGTAATAGAATTATAACGCGTTAGAACCGCAATTATGACACGAAGCGCCAACCTGGCCAGTTCTAACGCGTTGCTTCTCGTTTATAACGTGTTACTTCTGTTGTCCAACGCGATAGATTTCTAACGCATTACTTTTGAGAAGTAACGGGTTAGAACTCTAACGCGTTAGAAACGGGACTTATGACACGAACCGCCACCCATAAAAACAACCAGCATTGCAAACGCTTGTTATATTTTTCAGTAAACTTGCAAACACCATTTTAACCACTCCTCATTTCTTACAGGTGAATTATATGTGCACTTAGGTTCAGAAATACGATATAAATCTAAAATTTAACTAATGTTTCCTATTTTGTTTCATCACTTTAAAACATGCACGGACGTAACACAATAAGGTTTCTAGATATAATTAGGTAACTTTTATTCAGTTTACCATCCTTGCTACGTGTTATGTAACAATGTTACATGACAACGTTCCATTATAAACATCATTTCAAAATTGCAATAGTTTCAGTCAATGACTGTTCGCCATTTAATCACGGAAACACCCATCGTGTTTCTAACAAGCAATATACATT
>CM055267.1:113120914-113161557 GCA_029237695.1 Conchocele bisecta | reverse complement strand
TTTTCCTGCAATTATCAGGAACTTCAAATCCTGGCGTCTGAGCATGTACATACTTCAACCCCCACTAGTTGTTTATTTTAATTGTTTCACTTGTCCTTGTGCTTGTCCCTGTCCTGTCCATCTCGTAAAATCATAATAATAATTGCTGCAGTAGTTGCTCCCCTGTAGTTGGATTCAGAACCACTGGTACCAGCGACTCTGGTGTTTAATGCATCAGAGGACAACGCCTGCTACATACATGTAGGTATACAGGTTCAGTAGTCAGAGTTACGATTCCACTCATAGGATTCCTCTGCAGAATGCGAATCAGATCTGATTACCACTTTAGCAGTTAATTGTGACATATCTGAAATATTTTCCATTTGAAAAAAATATTAGTATTATTATAAAAGTAATACACACTAATAATTCTGAAACAATTTTTACCATTGTAGAATGTTTAGAAAATTATTGCTGCCACTGACTGGATCACTTGTTGATTCTAGCTTCAATTTACTTTATCAGGTCATCTTCATATGTACAATGGTGTTGGCTAATTCTGCGCACCTAACGCTTTCCAAACAATTTAAATGTGATTATCATCCCCATATTGAGTCAAAATTTCCTGAATATTCAACGCAGTTCAAAGACGTCTGTGCAGATAAAATGTCATATAACGTTCTGACGTCAGTAAGTGACGTAAATTGTGTGATGTATGACATCACATGCGTGTTTGCAACGTCACATTTTTTTCTGTTAATGCTGAGCATCTAATAGTGTAAACAAGACGGAGAACAGCATGCTGGATCGGCATAGCAAAATTGATATTAAACTTGAAGCAGAACTCTCAAGCGACATCATGACAGGTTTGTTTGTTAGTTGACCAGTTAATTGAGTAAATAAGACAGCTTTTCCATCAGCAGGGTCTAAGGATTTACACAATTTTACTATATTCGGAATAACTTGTTACCAAACTATCGGAATGTGATACGAGGATGGCCGCGGCCCGCATGTCGAGCCCGCCGAGGCATTTGATGGTCTCAGAGTGTATTTATTTGAAGTTTGATGCCCAATAAGCATACAAAGTTTCAAGCAAATCTGACTTACGGTTACAGAGATAGTAGGTATGTGAAAACTTTAACGCAAATTTTGACAGAAACTTTAACACAAACTTTTGACCTTGACATAGGGGCACAGGGGCCGAATGAGTGGGACACAGAATGAATATATGGATGATGACTAATAAGCATATGAAGTTTCAAGTCAATGTGACTTAGGACTGCAGAGATATAAGGTACTTAAAAAACTTTAACGCAGATTTCGGAACGCAAACTTCTAAGTCATTTCACCTTGACCTTGGGCACAGGGGCCGCATGAGTGGGATACAGCATGAATATATGGATGATGACTAATAAGTATATGAAGTTTCAAGTCAATGTGACATAGTAGAGCAGCAGCTCCCGGCAAATTTTGAGAGGGGTCAACCGGAAGTACCACATTACATGTTATATATACCAAAATGTTCGTCTTGATGTCAGCAATTAGTAAACAAATGTTGCCATTGTGGCAACTATGTGTGCCGGCTGAGATTTTTCGGTCAAAAGATGACTTTTTAGGAAAAAAATGCTGAAAACTGGAATCCGCTATTTTTGAGAATACACGACATTTATATAATGCAAACAGGGTTATAACATGTATAACTGACATATAGCAATTCAATTACAACCTTCTGTAACAAAACATATAAACCATAATTGGCAACTGACCGTTCCAAGATAGCACCAATTTCCTTGCATGTAAGTGTACTTCAAATTAACAGGTTATTTGACGCACACATGTATAACGTTCAAGTTACTGTATGATATTTGTTTATATACATGTCATTTGTATTGCAATATTATAGGAATGAATGGCCTTTTTGTGGAATTTATCGGGGTATAAACTTGGAAAAGTCGCGGGAATACTGGACGAAGGCCTCGTCCAGTATTTCCGCGACTTTTCCAAGTTTATATCCCTGATAAATTCCACAAAAAGGCCATTCATTCCTTATAATTCCAGCATTTGAAATAAATTCATCAAGAAAATGTGTTTATTTTCCGTTTTCTTCAGAATTATTTTAACTGCGCCTGACGGTTACGGAAAGTAGTTTGGCATGGAGTTTACTGGGATATAAATTCTGGACAGAGACTTGCTACGGACCAATCAAATGTTAGGGAATTGTGTAAATATTTTTGTGCTGGATTTATACTATAATGGACGCAAACTTAAAAGTTTCATCATTGGGAGATGAAATCACCACACCAGGCGCAGATCCAGATGGGGGGTGTCCAGACGCCTGCCTTGCCCTAAACAAGCAAATCACAAATTTTCACATACCGTACCCCAAATTTTATTCTGTGCTGTAATAAATAAGCGCGGCCATTGCACCAGCAGATAATGAGGATAGTCCGGTAAATGCACTTGCAAAAGGGATCAAGATGTTAACAAAGTTTGTGGAAGAGAGGCTTGCTGACCCAGACTCAGACAATGGACAAAATCGCAAAAGCCTGTATGACACATTACCGCGGTCAGTTTGGAAAGCAGTGTCTGAAATCAGAAAGTCAGTTAAAGTAAAGATGAATAATGAGTATGGACGAAAAATGTCTTTTGGCTGTTACAGCCAAGAGAAAAGTTCCATTAGCAAGAAACACGTCGTATGAAAATGCGCCAGTTCTGTTAAGCATGTTTACTGAGGATGGTAAGAAGATGGTATGGACAGTAAAATCACCGCCTATCCCATGGCTGGAAGGAATATAAACATCTGAAACAGTGAACACTGTAACAGCATGTGATGCCATCGTATTTGATGGGCATGCCTGCATTCAGATGATGAATGACACAACACGGCATGTTGCCACAATTACATTGAAGAAATGGCGATGGGGCTCTTCAATTTTATTTTGTATCGCAGCAGACTCTCTAACAGTGACATTCCAGTTCAGCAAATTCATGTAGTGTTCAACATGTATTTTGACGACCACATCAAGGACCAAACCCGTGGGAAACGAACTTGGGGCATGCAAGGAAGTGCTATAAACGTGCGACCAGAAATCCGGATCTCGCCAAACTGGAATAAGTCTGAGCTTGTACAGTATTACACACGGCATAGTTATACATTGGTTGCTGAAAATCAAGTTATGTTTATCAGCGGAGGTCAGGTATATAAGGTCGTTAAAGTAATGCCGTTCACCGTTAGTGGAGTCCCAGAAGCTGACACTAGAATGATACTATACTGTGTCAAAACCTCTGATGGGTGCAGAAACAATTGTAGTATACTGAAGTTCTTGTCCTTTTCATTCACCATCGTCCAGAGATAGCTGCAAGCAGACTTGTCTTCTTAATCTATGACAATATGCCTCCTCCACAACGAAACCTACTCCTGCCAATGTGTTGTCTGACATGATGTGACACTACTAGCTCATTCTTTGGTCATGGAAAGAAATCGGCATTCCGCACACTGAAACAGAAGCTACATATGGTGCATTGGCAACATTAGGAACTACTGAGGAAGTGTCCAAAATCTGAATTTGTTCAGAGGATGTTTGTCGGGGGATATACAATGTATATGGGGAAAAAGACTGTATGTCACTGAAAATGTTGCGTGAGAAAACAGAAAAGAATGTCACTGGAAAAATGCTGCCTCCGACGGATAACAGCTTTTGTCTCCTTGTCTGCATGTGGTCGTTTCTACTTATGCTAATGCTAACATTCTAAATCTTGCTTTGCAAGACCCTGTTGGATTTGGGTATGAACGAACTGAAAGAGACACACTTCAGTCACAGTTAATGAGTCAATCGCCTGCAGCATCGGAGCTTTTGAACAATTTAGTTTGTGAATGTACAAACTCCGGTGCAGAAGGATGCACTTGCGTCACAGTGATCATGTTCGTAAGGTGTGAAGTGGACGATCTAGAAGATATTGTGTGTTCGAATCCGTTGACAACAGAACCGTTTGAACTGATAAATGTGCAGATTCACGACATGGATAGCGAGTATCTGCAAAGTAATGACTAGACAGAAAAACATGTATACTGGCTACTGTATTCATATCTCGTGAATGACATAATATGCAATATTTACATATTTCTAACTGAAAATATCACATTTCACTTCTGCTTAGCCTTAGAAACGCAAGATAAGCTTTCCACTTATATTTTCATAATGTAATTGATGTAAATCAGACAATAGAAAAAATATTCTAAACACTTTACATGTAACTTTCTGTAGATATTATCTATTATCTAACATGATGAACATGCTCGCATGCGATTATAGTTACAGCATATTTACGCTGCTCCTAAAATGTGTCTGCTCATGATCTGACAAGACCGAGCTTATCTCACCTTTTACTAGTGTATGCCTTCACCAGCATGTGTATTAATGGCAAATGGAAGTATTGTACAGGTGATACACTGGTCTAAAACATAATTAGCCCCGTTTATCATGATGCATACGTGTAATAAGATGTAATCTAATGTGGCTTCAAAACGCTTTTGTGGCAACACAATGGTAAGGTTTAAACAATCACATACACAAAATTCATTCAGTGTTTCTATTTACACTATAAATCTCTTGGTAGAACATATGACGCCACGATGTTTGCTGTTTTGATTGTCCCGCCAAATGTACGTTTATACCATTTAATTGGACCAATTTATTCACCGACTCATGAATATTGACGAGGTCTCATGAATATTCATGAATTAGTCAGCCGGAGAATTTGAAGGTTTCTTGGTTTCATGAATTTCACTTATTTTCAGATCACTAAACAATATTAGATAATAAGTAAATACCTCCATGGAGGTATGTATTGTCCCAGATAAATACCTGGTGTATGGAGCTTGAACTTAAATTAAAACTTTATCACATTCGCTTTTTTTCAACCACCACCAGGTCATTATCTGGGACAGATAAGGAGGTATTTATTTATTAAATATAGAGAACAATCATTTACATTTTAATACAGTTGGTTAGAGGAATTAAGACAACTTTATTTACGAGATGTAACCTGGTCCACAATTTTATCACGAGTGTGCCACTTTTTGACATATTGATGTAGTTATGGTACCGACTATGTACTAATTAACACAAGAACAATTGAAGATATTGTGTGAATACACGTTATATTACAAATTTCAATCCAGTACTTGAGAATGTAAATGTGAAAATGTTCGGGCATCATTTGCTTCCATACCCGTTTGTATTTTCACTGCAAAAGTGAGAAAATGAGGACCGCCTTGGAACGGTTAACAAAAATGTATTGTTTATATGCCAGAAAATGCTTTAATTATATTGTACAATATCATATATGGATATGATATGAATATGTGGATTACATATGTAAACAATTTCGAAATATTTGTCGATTCCAGTTTTCCCCACTTTTTATCTAAAATTCCGTTTTTTTCCCCAAAATCTCAACCGGCACAAAATTGCGGCAATGGCAACATTGGTTTTCAGAATCCTCACACCACGACGAACATTTTGATATATGACACTTAATGTGGTACTTCCGGTTGACCCATCTCCTTAACTAGAGCACTTATTTAAGTACTGCTGCTACACTATTAGGACTGCAGAGATATAAGGTATTTAAAAACTTTAACGCAGATTTCGGAATGCAAACTTCTAAGTCATTTCACCTTGACGTTGGGCACAGGGGCTGCATGAGTATATGGATGATGACGAAAAATTGTGTCACAATGTAGCACTCAATCAGCTTGTGTATTCCGTTTTCCACATATTATATTACGAGTATGACGTACGCAAGGATAAATTTGACGTGAATGCGCATTAGCCGATGCCCAGAATTAGCCGAAATGACAGTAAATTCATGTCATAATTACTTGAATATGTTATTTTCATAATGTTGACACTCATGTCAGCTGAAAAATATAGAAGATCTTTCACACTTAACTTACCTGGATTGTTACCTGAATCTGTTGGACCTTAATTTAAGCACACATGCTTATATGGTCCCTCTGTTAGTTTGACGTATCATCGTTACAAACACTAATATTTAAACTATATATAAACTATGTGGGGGTCTGCGGCTTCGACGTGTAGATAAAATATCGTATAATGTCACTATTGTTGTGATATGGTAACAATGATTATGGTTTAACACGGAGAAAACTTGTTTACTGCTAAAGTGCGAATCAGATCTGATTCGCTATTCTGCAGAGGAATCATATGAGTGGAATCTTTTTAGACCTATATGTTCAATTGACCAGGAGCCTGAGGAGGGAATATGCAAGCACCTGCTGCACAAGGCATATATGGCCCAAGGACCAGGGTTCCTTAAGCTTGAACCATCTGTGAAAGACAATTACGGAGTTCTCAAGATTTCAGGATATTCAACAGTATATCTTTGCCTATGCTATACTGCTCTTTGGTGCCCTCTTTGGTTCTTGATTTGTAGGAATCAAAGACTGGGTACGAAATGACCAAACTGGTACGAAATGGTATGAGTACGAAATGGTGTGGGTACGAATTTACTATTGAACTTCAATTTGAAGGGGTGTCAGAGGTTCCGTCAACTGGAGGTTTCGTCAACTGAGAGGTTTCGTCAACTATGCGTCCGGATCGTCAATTAGGCAATTTGGAGTAAAACTCGCTAATGATCGGCATGTGCCATACAATTGATCAGATAATTGATGGTCATTAAAGTGGATACTTATGACAGATATTTGTTGATATTCAAAGTATATTTTGTGTATTTGTATATTAATTTGTATAATCACCCGCGTAGATATTTTAATAACATTTTAAAGTATCTTTTGTGTATTTGTATATTTGTATATTAATTTGTATAATCACCCGCTTATGTCTGTAAAATAAGTAGATGTAATGTAAGTTATAAAAAAGATTTTTTATTTATGGAAAATCATACTATTTACAATCATGAAATACATCTGTCTGTAGTCGGCCGACGAAATGCCTGTAAAATAAGTAGATGTAATGTAATAAGTTATAAAAACTATATTTTATTTTTGGAAATTCATACTATTTACATGTAGATGTAATGTAATAAGTTATAAAAACTATATTTTATTTATGGAAAGTCATACTATTTACGATCATGAAATACAGTTACACTATAATATTAATAAAATATAATGAAAACATACCAGTATCACATTTTCGATGTTGCCACCGACTGCAGCCGTCGCAGCATATAGCATGCATACGGGCAGTAACCACACCAGAACACAAGACGCAGTATGACTTATCATCCATGTCAGATGAATTGTTGTGAGGAAGTTACAAATTGCCCACCCATTTATATGTTTCAGCGCTTGTGCAGTTGACATGGATCAGGCAAAAAGCCGTCAATTGACAATTAGCTTGAGTGAATCATAAATAATCATCACAAATTAACTATTTGAATCATGAATAATCATCACGAATTAACTATTTGAATCATGATTAATCATCACGAATATTTCACGGTAATAATTACTAAACACTCAAAGGTCAACTACTTGGTGAAAATGCGAAATTCAATTAGCCGAGGTGTGATCAATACCATTCAACTATAATCGCCTAATTGACGAACCGGTAACCAGTTGACGGAACCACTCGACTTTTCACTCTATTTTGCCTAATTGACGAAACCTCCAGTTGATGGAACCTCCTGAATTCAATTTGAAGACCAGTAGCTGATTTCACCAACATTGCAAAGTATACTTTTCTGGCAAAGTATACTTTGAGGGAGTAATCATTTATTTTTCTTGAAATGCATTATTTCACATATATTTGATGATTAAAAGTATGCAGAATTATTATACTAAATTTATTACATTATCACAGCCAAAATGGCTGTGATAATGTAATAAATTCAGTATAATAAAAATTAATAAATTTATCATAAAACTGAAAGTTTCTCCCTCAAAGTATACTTTGCTAGAAAAGTATACTTTGCAATTTTGATGAAATCGGCTACTGCTGACCTATCACTTTGCCATCTGAATGTTCATGTTCAGGGAATGAGTCTTATTCATTGATTTAAAATACTTTAAAATCAAATCAGTTGTTTTTGATCATGTGTATGAGTCATGTGTAGCTATACCTGATATGTAGAAACTTCAATACTCAATTTTTTTCAGGAATTTCTATTCGAATATTGACTAAGAAGCCATATTGTTTTTGTCAGTCACGTGACGGAAACGTAAAAATACAAAACGTGGCTATATAGGTGGATAACAGCTCTAGACTTTCTCGTCCTATAGTAACGACTGATCGTCCGGAGTAACGTGCCCTCAATGATTATGAGCAGTGTAAGGCATTATGCAACTAGTATAAAATAACACCCAAACAATAATGGCATACTAGAAAGGTCGGCCCACGCTGGCAGCCAAAGAAAACAAGGCCACATTTGAAAACGCAAAAGGCCGGAGGATGGTGGACGATTTTCTATATACTTCAGTAACGACACTGCAAGTTACACCAGTGTGTTTAGAACAATATGTTTATGGGCTTGACTATATTTTTTATAGAGTATTTCCTAATTCTACGAAACTTAATGTTAGCTCTGGTTGATTTTGACATCTTGGAAAACGGCGTATATGCTATATGCTGTCTCGCCGGTACAGTGACGCATCAGAATTTAAGGTAATGTTTTTGCATTTGTAGCGAAAATTTGAGGTGGTTATGACCCCACTTTGGAGTCATTTTCAGGAAATGGTGTGGTGTTACAATTGATATAACAAATCATAATTAACAAATCCTCTGTGACTCATATGTTCATGAAAACAATTCCAACAAATGCAGCCGTGTTGAAATGTATGTCCAAACATAGGTGGGTTGGGTAACTTAGTAACAAAATAAATATACACTTCTGATGTGGTTACTGCATTTGTATTGTGGAGCGATATTTGTACCTCACTTGCGAGTATTGTTCAATATTTGTCGCAAGAGCTTCCTTAACTGTTTGTGAGAGGCAGTGATTTTTATAAGTTACTCGCCACTCTGAGAAAAGCGGTCAATTTTGGCTATTTTCAACCGTCATGTGTTGCCTGAAAGTTAAGGTTTTTAACGCAGTAAGAATGTGTCCTTGATATTGGGTCTAACGTGGGCCGAAGGATCGTGGACTTGTCACCACATGATAGATGATCATTAGCTAGAAGAATACATGTGTGAAATGAAGCTGTTACGTTGGTTATCTTATAGCATTTGGCTGCAGATATTCCAAACCCGGGCATATGAGCCCAGAAAATGTGTCAAGCCAATGGCCGTTGGCATGTTTTCTTAAGGAGGTTTTGAGACGGCTAATTTAACCTAGCTAGTTCATTCTCCTACCACACTGTGCCAGTATGGCAGACCGTGTTGAGGGCTGAGTATGCATGCATATGATATATGGAGACTCGGCCATAACAGTGTTATCCTATATACTGACGCTATTTGAGGGTTCGTCAGGGCAAATCAGATCAAGCAGGGAAGTAGTTTAGTTATGCAAGATATGATATGATATGCTTTGGGGCCCAGCTACGGACGTTTCGCGGATTGTCGTCATACACGAAATGCTATTATTAAGCTGTTACGTGAAAGGAAACAGAAAGCATAAGGGATTTACCCGAGCGTTAAGGTTATGAACGCACTAAGTATGTAACCTTAACATTGGACTTTACAGAGAAACTGGTGATCGTGGATTTGTCACTGAATGACAGAGGACCACCAATGAAAGCATGTGTGAAATATGAATGCGTGAAAGGAAACAGAAATACTCAAACGGGACGTATGGACGCCGGTAACACGATTTGCTCTCTCACCAATTGTTGGCGGTGGGATAAAAATAACTTTACCCATGGATAAAACAATATGAATTCCGGATTTAGGACTTGAAGCTGAACATATATCACGCTGCGTAGGGTAGGTCACGTGCACCGGCTATTGGCACGGGGTGTACATTTGCCTGTCTGTCTGTCTCTCTGTAAAGTGCACGCTCCGTTTGGAACATTGTGACAGTTACAATGTATTCACAGGTGGCAAGTTGCTTTGATGAAGTGCGTTGATAAGCAGACAGAAAACAAATCAAAAATCAAATATTTTACTTATAATTTACAATTGAACCTAGACAAATAAAATATATATTTTGTCTGTTACGTGTATAAAATGTAACAGACTGATAGTGCTTTTAATTTGGGATTTAAACCCTGATGCTGTTTCCGATCGCGATAGGTCTGGATCTGGATTTGGATTATTACACAGCATGGCCAGTTACGGCATCAACTGGCAGTTGGAGATAGAGGTCTATCAACTGTTGTTGGATTTGGCTGAGGGCTGTTTTAAAGCTTCCGACTGTCTATCCGTAAACAACACTGTCGTCTGACTTATTCCAATCAAATATGGTTTGCGGAAAGAAAGAGTACTCTGTTTTACACTGAACAGTCTGTATATCATTACTGATATTTGTCGCTGTATTTTCTATAATGTATTTCTAGATACAGTCACTGTACATGTAATATATATTTAGGCATAATATTTCTCTTTTCATGAATAGGTGTGATAATATATGCAGCGTAGAACTGGCACCCGTCCCTCTACAGTGCATAGGAAAGAAATGGGACTTCCGTCGGCTCTGGAGATTTGGTAGTTCCCGTCGCTGGAACATGTCTGATACGCAGTCTTCTTCTCACGATATGCAGTCGCCAGTCGCATTTTCTCGCCGATCTGTTCAAATAAAATCAAAAAAATACTCTTTATTACACCCCATTACAGTATATCACATGCAACATGTGGAAATACATAGAGAATAGTAGGTTAGTGCCGTGAATGAGAAAAATATCTGGCAAGGCTCAGGAAACGGGATGGGCGAGGCTCTGAATGTGACAATACTGGCACAATCCGTAACACAAATCAACAAATGTAATAAAAACAAAACTCGCACTGTTTTTGGCGATTACTTAGTATCATGAATCTCTTAACTTGTTTTTTTTCCTACACGTCGGGGTGAACATGTCTTCCTTTATACTATTCTAAGAATACTTTAGCACACTCTACTTATCTCATTGTCACTACTGTTACTCCATATATTTCATTTTTTCATACAAAGTTTAGAGGATTGAATCTACGGTAATATTTTTAACTTGCCCGTAAAATGGTGTTTCGTCAATTCGTTCTCATTTTCGTCAATTCGCTGTCATTGCGATTTTTTTTCAAATCAGTAAATTAGTTCTCATTTTATATCCATATTTTCTATCAATAACATTAGTAATTTAATAAAAAATAACTTTCATAAATAGTGAAAATAATATAATATAAATAAAATCGATTTAATAAGATCTTATTTGAGAGTGTGTATACATTTTATATAGTACTGTTAAAATAAGTTTAGCATGTCTTTTTAAATATACGTATAGCGTATGAAAATTATTATTTCTGCCAATAATTCTTATACTCATATCTAGTAAGAGAGTTCAAACAAGCGGACACTTCGTTTAGTCCGTGCAAGCCATGTCATGCTGCCGAAACGTAGATTTGCAATTATCACGTGCTCAAATAATTTGGTCTGATCATTTGGTGACAACCTAACATGAAATTATACTTTTATATCCGCAATCATATAAACGGCTGAACCATTAAACAAAGAAGGCCGTACTGGAATGACGTCAGTTGGCTATCAGGATGCTTCATGCCGGAATGAATGTTAGACACGTTGCTGGGTACTTCAAAATACTCGTGTGCATTATATAGTCTTAGTCGTCTGAATACGAAACATAATGACACAGGCTGTGTAGCTGATCATCACAGACTCTGAAGGCCGCAAAATACGTTATTACGTGAGTACCAGTTCATTGTGATGTCATGGCGAAGTAACATCTACAAGCCTTATAGAGAACAGTAAAGTCAGGAATATTACCGGTACACGGATTCCTCGTCGACGTCTACGCGTACGTCAACCATACGTTTGAGTGCATTTGTAGCATATCGAGCACATGTGACACTGCATTGCGATGACGGTCATGGGGCTCGATGATATCTTAACGTTTGAGATATGCTATGGGTTCTCGTGCAAGAACGACACGGGATACCGACGCACTTTATCGGGAAGCTGATCAACAGTATGAGACGCCGGTGTAATTCAATAATTTCCGCTAATGGAGACCAGGCTGGATGCTGGCAACAATGTGACGTTTGACGCCAGACTTCCTTACTGTTCAAAGTTACGTGTGTTGCTTTAACGAGGATGTTACTGTTAAGTTTGTTTATTGTTGGATAATACATGTGTTAAGCGAACAATAGGCGGTTTGTGTTGATATGTATCCAAACATATAAAGTATTCGTAGTAAAACATAAACTTGCTAAGATATTTATCAACAATAATTCATGCTTCACAGTCTTGTTCACATCTTTGTAAATACACGAACAGGCTGTTTGTCAGGTTGTATCTCATTTTCACAACATTTAGATTTTTGACCAGTGTCTAGACGAATTCAGGAGGTTCCGTCAACTGGAGGTTTCGTCAATTAGGCAAAATAGAGTGAAAAGTCGAGTGATTCCGTCAACTGGTTACCGGTTCGTCAATTAGGCGATTATAGTTGAATGGTATTGATCACACCTCGGCTAATTGAATTTCGCAGTTTCACCAAGTAGTTGACCTTTGAGCGTTTAGTAATTATTACCGTCAAATAACTATATGCTGCGACGGCTGCAGTCGGTGGCACCATAGGAAATATGATACTGGTATGTTTTCATTATATTTTATTAATATTATAGTGTAACTGTATTTCATGATCGTAAATAGTATGACTTTCCATAAATAAAATATAGTTTTTATAACTTATTGCATTACATCTACATGTAAATAGTATGAATTTCCAAAAATATGCCCAACATGCCGAAATTATGCTAACGTATGTCTTCTATTCAACATATTGGGCTCACAAATGCTGAATAAGCGGGTGATTATACAAATTAATACACAAAATATACACCTAAAGATACTTTAAAATGTTATTAAAATATCTACCTTTAAATGCCCATATACAACTAAACATACTTTGAAATATATCAACAAATATCTGTCATTATTATCCACTTTAATGACCATCAATTATCTGATCAATTGTATGGCACGTGCCGGTCATTAGCGAGTTTTACTCTAAATTGCCTAATTGACGAACCGGACGCATAGTTGACGAAACCTCTCAGTTGACGAAACCTCCAGTTGACGGAACCTCTGACACCCGTCTAGACTGTCTCACTGTCCCAACATGAACATTTCACACATTTGCTTTATCAGTATAATGGGTATGCGTTTTGTCGGAAAATATACCGACAACACTACTATTAAAAATCCTAGTTCTCAGAAGTCAATGAAATATGTGCAGAACAATTTGTCAAAGAGCATTTCACAGTAGATTTGAATCGGTTTTCTGAACATACATATGACCTGAAACAAGATATATTGAAAAGTAACTAGCGTTGCAAATGCTAGTTTTGCTAAATGCAGCAGTCATATGACAAACTTGTTTTGATTAGACACTACGTCATCGACATCGTCAGCGAAAACATTCAGTTCTCGCAATGTTGAATTTGCTTATTTTCCTTATCATACACGTTCTGGACACAACGGTTTGATATATTGTCCGTTTTGTCCAAAGCTTGATTCGTTGTGTCCAATTGCATGATCCATTATGTCCAGAATCTGGTCCGTTTCGTCCGAAATCTGGTTCATTATACCCTGGTCCGTTATGTCCATGGTACCGCCGACAGATACCTAGCCCCTCAATCGTGAACATATAATTATAAATATATATTACTGCAATATGTCGTATACAATATATTATTTTATTCGTTTGACTTATTAATATGCATTGTGAAAATTATTTCATACTCCTTTTAAAAAAATAGTATTTTTAACAAAGTTTCAAGTGGGCGAGAGTTTCAATAGCATAGCAACGTCCGTTTCCGGTTGTTGAAAAATGGTGGAAGAAATGCTTCACAGAAAAAAAATTGGAATAAATACTGCAAATACTTGATATCTATTTGTTTAAAATTATAAATACTGATATACATTAACGACCTTGTGGCGGCCGTTTTAGAACATTCCATTGTCATGTGAAGTTAAAAATCATGAATGAAATCTAGATTAAGAAGACAAATCGTGTTGATGATTTTATTCTCCATCACTATTTTCGGCTTGGACAGTTAACTCATTGAACTTGAATATGTCCAGAGCAGCAGTTTCAAAATCAAGGGCAGAAAAGGCGAACAAACCAGGACCTGCGTCCCAGACGCCTGTTGTTTCACATGAGATTGTTCCTGGGAAATTCAACGACAATGACTGGTGAGAACCGAAGTTGCGCTAAGATGATTTTCTATGGAATTGTAGTAAAATCATCTTGTGATAACTGGCCCAAAGACATCTCATTGCCCAATTCACTTTAACCTAATTCAACTCGCTCATATAGATTTTAGTAGAGGTGTAACAAATTACCGAACATTCGATGCACATGATATTTTACAGACGATGCGATTCATAATGCACAACACTGATATTCAATGCTATTAATAGATGTTGTTGTCGGGTACACTGTACAAATACTAAAATTAAATTATTAGGAAGAATATTCTTGTATTCGTGTCAATGACACAGTTCGTCTCTCGTGTAATTTAGACGAGACGATTGTGGCAGAATATAAATGGCTTTGCTAACTTAGCGCCATATTATGGCATATAGCTGTAGCCCCATTTCTCATGGATTCGTGCCTTCTCATTGATTCGTGCCCCTAGAAAACAAGTGAATATAAGCATATTCTAAGAATAGTGTTATTTGAAAATTATTTAAAAAATATATTTTAAGTTGTTTCCCACGTTTTTCTAAGTTACAGTTACATACAATTGTGATTTACCACCTATTTTGTGATTTTTCTACATACTTCCTTAACCTGAAGAGGATCTGTTCGCAAATTATGCATAAAATGTGATACATGTTGATTTCTAGGTGAATCTGGACTTCACCATATCTAAATTTTATGCATCTAGGCAGCAACACTTCTTTATTGTATGAGTGATAAAGGAATGTCACTCAAATGTGCAAAAAGTTGCAGGGCACGAACCTGATGAGAAGTTTCAAGGTCAATTAGGTGACTTGGGTGGGTTATTTCTAGGGACTCTAAGACTTGCATAATTAACAAGTTTGCCAAATTCCTTATGTGCACTCATAGTAAAGTGTTTGAACTTTATGTTGATGTATACATTTTCAGGAATTAATCAGAATATAACACACAATATGAATTTATGTGCTGAGGGGCACGAATCCATGAGAACAGTGACTAGTGATCTTCTGGGGGTAATAGTAGTCTCACAGGTAATTTTTTTTATATTTTCTCACAGGTAACTTTAATATATATAAATTTTGAGTCGTTGAAAAGCACACATGTTCATACAAAAATATTTGCCTGTTACCTTTGGAAATGGGTAATAGTGTGTCAAACACATTTTTTTAATGTTTGGAACGACAAAAGCAATAAATAAAAAAAACCGGTAAAACAGTATTATCTTTTTGAACTACCGGCAAATTTAAATTGTTTGCATATTGCAGGAATTTGATGCTAGACAAAGATGGCTCTGATGAGTTTGTGGAAGATATAGTGGATGACCTGCTGGGTATCACGCTAGATCGCTGTTTTGAATTGTATCTGGAGAGACAGCTGTTGCCATTCACCATAACCACTGCAAAAGAGGCTATACTGAGTATAATAGAGGTGTGAATTGGAGTTTGGAGCAAATTTGTTTCATTGGTGTGCCTATGCAAAACCATAGGCATGTTTATACCATTCCCCCAGTCACATCAGTCTGTTCATCACTCTTCAAAATTACGGTAAAGTTAAATTTAGGCCGTCCTTAAAAAAGTGTTTGTTTCCTGTAACCCGACCCAGAATTTTAGAAGTGGGTCGGTCGGTAGGCAATTTTTTTTTTCTGTCACATGACATATTGAATTTAAAAATTATTAATATTAAAAAGGTACAATATTTTAACACTTGCATTGCAAGTGTTAAAATATTGTACCTTTTTAATATTAATAATTTTTAAATTCAATATTGCAAGTCTTGCAATAAAAGTATGTCAATTGCTGTATGTGTTGTTGTATGAACATGTATGCCATTTAGGGCCAGAGATTATATTAACCCTTTTAACCCACTGTAGCACGAAATTGAAAAAAAATAAATTGTAAACGAAATTGCAATAAAAAAAATCGGGTCGCACCGTTTTTAGCGGGTCGGTCGGGTTACAGGAAACGGAGATATAATTATGGATGGCCTTATGTGTTTTTTGTTTCACCATAACCATAGTTCTACAGTAGATTTCCATTCTGGTACTCATGTGAACTGCTATATATCAGTGATCTTCATTTCGCTATTACCAACCTTTTTGTTTAAATTACTTAGTTTTTGTGTTTTGAGCTATCACATATTGTACACACTACAGCCATCATACAGGCTTTTCTCATTTTTATGCCGCACCACGAAAGTGGTGGGGGTATGTAGTGTTACTCTTGCCCGTCCCTTCCTATGTCCGTCCGTCACCAACCTTGTAAGCCATAAAACTTTTAAACTGTATTAGCTACAGACATGAAACTTGGTATGTAGCTTCCTTATGAATATTAGATGCGCAAAGTTTATTTCGATTTTCTTTTCGACCACGGGTCATGGATTATCTCCCCCTTTTCAACTTAAAATTTTCCAATTTTGGCTTCTATGTCGTTAAACTTTTAGACTGTACTAGCTACAGACCTGAACTTGGTATGTAGCTTCCTTATGATGAGTCGATGCGCAATGTTTATTTTGATTCGACCTCCGGGTCATGGATTATCTCCACCTTTTCAACTTAGAATTTGGCAATTTTGTATTGTAGCTCGTAAAACTTTTAAATTAAATTATAATAGCTACAGACCTGAAACTTTGTATGTAGCTTCCTTATGATGAGTAGACACACACATATTTTTTTTATTTGACCCCTGGGTCATTGATTATTTCCCCCTTTTCGACTTAGAATTTGGCATTTTTGCCTTGTAACTCGTAAAACTTTTAAACCGTAATAGCTACATACCTGAAACTTGGTATGTATTTCCGTATGATGACTAGATGTGCAAGGTTTATTTTAATTTTTGATTCAACCCCTGTGTCAAGGATTATGTCCCCTTTGGACTAGGAATTTTACTATCAAAGCGATATGTGGGGCATTCGTGGTCTATGAACACATTTTCTAGTACCGTAATTTATTCTAGACCGACCATACATTTGAAAAAGCACTACCTGACATGCTATGTTGTCTTCTGACAGTGTGTGTTCTATTTATATATATATATCCAGGCAAGTTGCTTATTGTATACCTATTATATATATCGATGGTCTAGTAACATAAGGTCGTGACTGCTATGCTAAAGCATAGCAGTTACGACCTTATGTTACTAGACCATCGATATGGTACTCGCCATGACAATAAAAATAATTTATTGAGTTTATAACCATTGTAGTCCCAGCTAAGCCTGGTGTCATGGAGTCGAATGAATCAAATCATAGCAAGACTTATTGTAAATGCTGTGAGGTCCCATTTGTCATTGAATCCAACTGATGCAGTATTCTTACTTCCAGTGGCGGTTTTTGACACGAGACGAGGGTGAAGCCAACCCAGAATCTGATTCTGGCTGGATACAAGATGAAGGTAACTGGTTCTTTCTCATATGAGGCATGCCATGTGATTTTGTACCTTCGGACATCTGCATAATTTCATGAAATACGTTTACAAAATTTTCAATATTTTCCGTAAATGGCGTCAAAAGTTGACAACATTTTCAGAGTACTGTACTCTGAATATTTTGTCAACTTTTGACTTTATGAAAAATATTGTAAATTTTGTAAACGTATTTCATGAAATTACGCAGTGTTACGTTTCTGTAGCCTAGTTCACCAACATTGCAAAGTATACTTTGAGGGAGAAATTTTCAATTTTAGGATAAATTTATTAATTTTTATTATACTGAATTTATTACATTATCACAGCCAAAATGGCTGTTATAATGTAATAAAGTCAGTATAATAATTCTACATACATTTAATCCTTAAATATATGCAGTCGTTAGTTCAATATGAAATAATGTATTTCAGGAAAAAAAATGATTACCGTACTCCCTCTGACAAAGTATACTTTGCTAGAAAAGTATACTTTGCAATGTTGGTGAAATCGGCTGTGACTGGAGAAATGTGGCTTATGGGATTTGCGAAAAGTGTAGATCCAAATCAGCTTGTGCATCCGCACAGTCTGACAGAGCTCCAGATAAGGTGCGTATTGATGTATTTTACACAATTATTTTAGCTGAATACGCATTGATTATCAAAAGTGGGAGTACAAAATACGCACAGCAATGTGCAAATACGCATTGATTTTCAAATTGAGTAGTGAAAATACTGTCATAAAGTTGAAAATTCACTTAGTTGAGCTGCAAAAAAAAAAAAAAGCAATTTTTTTATATTGTTTATCCTTTGTTCCCTATTTATAATGTAATGAAGAAAACCAATCATCCATTTGTAAAAGTAAATTACGCAATGATTTTGAAATCAGGGGGTATAGTACACTTTAGACACAATGCTTATCTGGAGCTCTGGTCTGATCAGGATCTTCACTATCCATCATTCCATCAATGAAACACCCGTTATGCTTCTAATAAGCAATATATTATTAGGCTACAGTACTATTTCATCAGGAGCTACACTGGTCACAAATTCCATAAGCCCCTTTTTTTCCGGTCACAGATCAGACGATCATATGATTTCAATCAGAGCTGATGAATGATATTGATTGGAGCTACACGGGTCACAAATTACATAAGACCATGGATTTTTTTTGTTTTGAAGTGGCAATTTTTTTATTTTCCCCAGCAGAATCCCTGTTAAAGCCCCATTTCTCACAGCCACATATATCTGAAAGTACTGTGGTATGTCACAAAACTGGACACCCTCGTAGTTCACATTGTGTTCGGATAGTAGAACCTCACCATACCGGACACCCTAAGATGTCCCCAGGGTGTCCAGTTTAAAGAGCTGGTAAATCGGAGGTAAATGACAGTGAAACTCAAACAAATCAAATAGAGTTTTTTGTTAGTTAATAGTTATAAATATTTATGTGGTGGATGAATAATTTGTTTCATATGTGTTGAATGGCCAAAAGTTCATCGGCAGAAAAACATGGAACAGACAGTAGATTATGATAATCATGATAATACAAAAAAATACTTCCATAGCATTTCCATCTCATCTGTCTTTAGGTAGAGACTTTAAACATTTGGCTGCGAGAGGAGAAGTAGGGCTTATGACATTTGTAATCAATATAGACCCAGATCAGCTTGTGCATATGCGCAGTCTTGATCATAGCCTGCACTGTTCGCCATCCATTTAGTGAAACACCTATTATGTTTCTAATAAATGCAATAGTTCCTTATCGTCAGGCATCAGACGTGTGTTAGCATATCCTGTATGAGCCTGTCCAAAAATGCCATACGCCCCTAATGTTCCAATCAGTCACATACGACCTCAGCCGTTACTGGTACATTTGCGGCTGTGCGGCCCAGAAATCAGGCTTCTGGTTTTGCCGACCAGTGTAGTTCCAGATCAGACTGTGCATCCGCACAGTCTGATCAGGATCTGCACTGTTCGCTAATCCATCAATGAAACAACTGTTAGGCTTCTAACCAGCAATAAGCTACATCGAGTGCTTTATTTAATCAGGAGCTACACTGATCACAACTCCCATCACCCCATTTCTTCAGTCACAGTCACATATAATCCATTCCGTCAATAGAGCCGGACCCTGCAGTGACGGACTGCTGGGCCCAGGGATCGG
This sequence comes from Conchocele bisecta, assembly GCA_029237695.1. NCBI lineage: Eukaryota > Metazoa > Mollusca > Bivalvia > Lucinida > Thyasiridae > Conchocele > Conchocele bisecta. Next base: position 113,141,695 of record CM055267.1, on the reverse strand, counting down.
TTCCCCGGACGTACATACCCATACCTGAGACCGTGTTGGAGGAGGAGGAGCCAACAGGGGAAGTCCTGGAACCAGTAGAACAGGAGCAGGCACAGAAGTAAGGGTCCTGGGATTCAGCTGGTGTGCATCCATCCCCTTCTATATTTTAAGGACCATTTTTACTTCCCAAAAACTGGAACAAAATCTCATTGAATCTTTTTTTAAGTAACTTTATTTTTCGCTCATCATGCATGGCCTGTTTCTCATTTAAAACACAGGCACAGGAGTAAGGGTCGGGGATTCAGCTGGCATCCATCCAGCTCATTCTCTATTACAAGGGCAATTTTTACTTCCCAAAACTGGAAAAATTCTCATTGAAATAAAAAATAGGCTCATTCTTAAATTTTGCTAAAATTTAATATTATCGCAAAAAAATATTGTTTTTGTATTGTTTACATAGCCATACAATTTGGGCAGCTTTCATGAAACTGACAGTTAAGTTATGTGTGAAGTAAAACTGGAATGTTTCTATTGGCAATGTTTTGTTGACAGGGAGCCTGAGGTGGAGGAGGAGGAGCCTGAGCTGGAGGACCGAGTGTCCGATGATGAGGACGACGCCGGCCAGAAGGAGGCAGAACAACTCGCAAAGCAGGAGGAAGACCGGAAGGTTAGCTGACACCTACTGTCTGTTCTGGGTTTTTCTCCCACCCTACCTTTTGCTTTTATCAACTCTTTGCATGTTGGGAAACGTGTGGGCTAATGGAACCAGTTTGAACACAGATCAGCCTGCAGTCTGATCAAGGTCCGCATTATTAGCCACACAGTGGAGCATGCACCTATCAAGCAATTAACCCTTTCAACACCACATGCCTGTATAGTGGTATTGGCAAAAAATGTAGATCTGCACTTTTTGCAAGTAATTTTCATACTTTTCAGAACAAAAATACCCCCTTTTCATAAATGAACTAGTCTGAAAATAATTTTTTTCTACGATCAGATTGGTTGCAAAATTATACATTACTTAGGGGTGAAAGGGTTAATTTAGTCGTCTGCTGCAGCTGGAAATGTTTTATTTTCAATATTTCTCGACAAAACCCTGTTTTGACAACGCATGAGAATCGAATCCACTGGCCACTGGAGACGATTCTCATGTTCTGTCAAAACAGTTTTTTGTCGCGCCTGCTTTAGCAGAGGCGCGACTATAGTCGGCGCTTTTTCCGTCGTCGTCGTCGTCCGCGTCGTCCGTTTGTTTTGTAAGGCAAATACGTTAAAGTTATTGTTTTTTCACAATATCTCTTTAACCCCTTGCCAGACTTTGATAATATTTCACATCAATGTTTGTCTAGGGATGATGCTTCATTACGCACACCCCCACATCCAACTTCTCAAGGTCAAGGTCATTTATTTACTTGTAATGTTCACCGGTTTTGTAACAGAAATGCGTTAAAGTTATTGTTTTTTCATAATATCTCTTTAACCCCTTGCCAGATTTTGATAATATTTCACATCAATGTTTGTCTAGGGATGATGCTTCATAAGCACACCCCCACATCCAACTTCTCAAGGTCAAGGTCATTTATTTACTTGTACTGTTCACCGGTTTTGTAAAAGAAATGCGTTAAAGTTATTGTTTTTTCACAATATCTCTTTAACCCCTTGCCAGACTTTGATAATATTTCACATCAATGTTTGTTTACGGATGATACTTCATTACGCACACCCCCACATCCAAATTCTCAAGGTCAAGGTCATTTATTTACTTGTAATGTTCACCGGTTTTGTAACAGAAATGCGTTAAAGTTATTGTTTTTTCACAATATCTCTTTAACCCCTTGCCAGACTTTGATAATATTTCACATCAATGTTTGTCTATGGATGATGCTTCATTACGCACACCCCCACATCCAAATTCTCAAGGTCAAGGTCATTTATTTACTTGTAATGTTCACCGGTTTTGTAACAGACATGCGTTAAAGTTATTGCTTTTTCACAATATCTCTTTAACCCCTTGCCAGACTTCATTACGCACACCCCCACATCCAAATTCTGAAGGTCAAGGTCATTTATTTACTTGTAATGTTCACGGTCAAATGCTTCGGCAGGCGCGACACCGCTTCCGTGGCGGAATTCTTGTTTTGTTAAGACTTAAGGCAAAAATGACAAACGGCAGATGACAATTTATGTCACAGCGTAGTGAGGGTTAAGACGGTATAGACTCTTAACAGGCTGTGGTAGCGAGACTGACCACATTGGCGTAAGCCCCATTGCTCCAGTCACAGCCACTTTACGTAGAAAATTATTTTATTTATCGTATGTATCGTGAAAAATGGAAATGCAGAACTTCTCTCGCAGCGAGCCATATCCAGGGCCGTAGCCACGTTGAGACGAACCGAGGCAGTTGCCTCAGAAATTTTCATAAGATTTGCCTCAGTAGATTTTTACCTCTGGCTACGGCCCTGATATCATAGAAGATAGAAGCTGAAAAGTGGAATATCAAATCATACATGGATACCATCAATATCAATGAAAACGAAGGAGAGGAACCCTATAAGATAGCAATCTTTCATTCCAATCCTCGTTACACTGCTTGTATACCTTAAAATGATGTGAATTATTATTTAATAAAATATGTTTATACCAATGAAAATGAAAAGGCTGCATGACAATCTTATATCACAACAGTTAGATGATACATACCTTTAAGAAGAAAGCAGATTAAAATATTATGGCTGTAGATACACATTGTTACAGCACAGATGGAAGACTCGGACCTAGGACCCAATACTTGGCTCATTTGAAAACGTTACCCCGCCCACCCATTTCCATACACTATACCTTACAGCCTTTCCAAACGTACACAAAAATTATTGTATTCGGATTCAATATCTGTAAAATCTGACACACAGTAGTAAAGGAAGAAAACCAAAATTTTGATAGCAACACTCAGTACCTCTTCCTATCATTATAACAGCATGAAGAGGAGCGGAAACGTAAGCGGAGGTTCAAGCCGTACACAGGGCGTATGCGGTCGCCGGCGATGAAGGTGACAGAGTCGCTGGAACAGACGGAGATGACGATGCTCACCGAGGAGATCATCGCCAGTATGCCCCCGCCCGAGGAGAAACACAATGCTCTCGTCACCATGCCCGCCTCCTGTCACTCCATACTCAAGGTGGGTCCCGGTCAGGGGAGGGTTGGTGGGTTCAGAGGTAGGGTATAAATGACGTAGAGTTGTCAACCTTTCAACGTCGGACTGTGGATCAGGAGACCCCGGGTTCGATTCCCACCTCGACCCGTTGTGAATGGCCAATTCGGCATGTCCTTGGGCTAGACATGTTCGTGGTAGCCTAGTCCTATCGGATGGGGGACTTAAATAATCGGTCCCGACATGCAAGGTCATCGAGCCAGTGCCACCATTAAATCGAAGCATTTACAACCTTTCATCTTTAATACTGTTAAGCCTAAAGCTAATATGATAGCAAGATTTATGAGCCAGTCATGTGCATCATAACCATTGTCAACCCATGACCCTCAAGTGACCTTGACCTATTTTTGAAACATTTACTTTATTTCGGGGTTTTTCAGTAAAGTTTTTGGTCAACCTTGTATCTTCAATACTATTTGGCCTACAGTCACCATACTTATCATGAGCCAATGATGTGAATCACAAAAGCATTGTCAAACTTTTTGACCTCCAAATGACCTTGACCTTTTGTCAAATTACATTTTGTGACTTCGTCATTTTCCTTTACGGAAGATTTCAGCTTGATGAATAGTAATGCTGATTCATAGTCAAGCTCGCTGTATTCTTGTTAACCCTTAGAGTGCTACTCACAACAATTGTCGCCTGCTGTTGCTTTTATATCTTGCCTTATTTCTCAATAAAAACATGGTTTGACAGCACTTCAGAATCATTTCCAATGGAAATGATTCTGAAGTGCTGTCAAAGCATGTTGTAAATTATTCTAAAGTGCTGTCTTTGCATGTTTTTGATGATAAAAATGGAAAATAGAAAATAAACAGCAGACAACAACAAAATTAAGATAGCGGTTTAAGGGTTAATTCTGGAGAAAGTATGAGTTCTGGTAAGTAGAGTAATCCACGCTAGTGTCTTTTGATATCATGCTTACACTATCCTGATATTCTATTTATCCAGTAATGTGTTATGTTACAGAATGAGAAAATATGACACGGTATTTGTTGAAAAGAACGTAGACTTGTTTGCGTTGCATCATTACACCGACGTCATTCGATAATGTCATGTGATGCCGTTCAGCCAATAGACATCAGATAAGGTCGTTGTGACTTGGATATGCATATCTAGTCAATGCAGGATATGACAGTGTGTATTCGGTCAATGCATAGCGGGTTACCTGATACACAACATAATTGTGGTTCTGATTGGAGAAATGGGGCTTATGGGATTTGTGACCAGCGTAGATCTCTATAAAATGACACACTCCTGAAGAGTGATAACAATCTATATTGCTTGTTAGAAGCATGGTGGATGTTTCATTAATGGAATGGCGAACAGTGCAGATCCTGATCAGGCTGTGTGGATGCACAGCCTGATCTGGATCTACACTGATTGCAAAACCCGTAAGCTGCATTTCTCCAGTCACGGCCACAGTTATGTTGTTGTAAACTTTGAGATTGTCGTATTACAGGTGCAGGCTGGCCGGCCCCCTGGTAACAAGGATGTTGAGTATGATGACTACGGCAACGTGGTAGCTGTGATACGACTAAACCCTGAACGCTTACCCTCACATAGGTATGTATGGAGTCGTGAAGATTTACAGCTTTGGCATAGGTGGACCGATTGGTTGTTCATTGTTCTTGTATGAGTGAAATTTACATATATGCTGAAAAACATCTTCAGATTTTCTTTCAACCGTCATTGCTTGGTCCTAACTGATACTCTTTTGTGTTGGTGGGTTGTTAAGCACTATTCCATTCCATTCTTTCAACCATACTGCTGATAAGTCGAAATACAAAGATTATCAGTCCAGATGAGTGGTAGCAAGTCGTCTCACTTGCATATGCACAGATTGTGAAATTATGAGTGGTAGCAAGTCGTCTCACTTGCATATGCACAGATTGTGAAATTTTGATGATATTTGATATCAGGACGTATTATGGTGTTCATCCGTTTGTCAGCGTCACACACAGATTGGTCAAACTTCGGCCTGCGATACTGGCTTGTTCAGCCAGTGGTGTGCATGACATCCCAATGTGAAACACATGACCTTCAAATGACATTGACCTACTTTTTCCTTTTCACTGAACTAGGTCCTCAAATGGGTATATATTTTGAAATTAGCACTCTTGCAGCAAAATAAACCCATTTTTATACGACCGTTTTTTTAAAAAACGGCACATATTATGTTTTACCGGCGGGCGGGTGGGCGGATGGGCGGGCGGGCGGCTGACAGAAAAAGTGCATAGTTCGTGTACACAACTCCTCCGAAACCGTTCAGTCGATCGATCTGAAACTATACACACGTCTTCTACACATATTGAAGATGTGCACCTTGGTGTTTTTATGCCAAAAAAATATCACCTTTTTAACTTAATAGCCATTTTTTCTACATTTTTCTATACAATTCTATATACGGTACAGAGTTTATGTACACAACTCCTCCGAAACCGTTCAGTCGATCGTTATGAAACTATACACACGTCTTCTACACATATTGAAGATGTGCACCTTGGTGTTTTTATGTTGAAAAAATATTTTTTAACAAAAATATCACCTTTTTAACTTAATAGCCATTTTTTCTACATTTTTCTATACAATTCTATATACGGTACAGAGTTTATGTATACAACTCCTCCGAAACCGTTCAGTCGATCGTTCTGAAACTATACACACGTCTTCTACACATATTGAAGATGTGCACCTTGGTGTTTTTATGTCGAAAAAATATTTTTTAACAAAAATATCGCTTTTTTAACTTAGCCATTTTTTCTACATTTTTCTATGCAATTCTATATATGGTACAGAGTTTGTGTACACAACTCCTCTGAAACCGTTCAGTCGATCGTTCTGAAACTATACACACGTCTTCTACACATATTGAAGATGTGCACCTTGGTGTTTTTATGTCGAAAAAATATTTTTTAACAAAAATATCGCTTTTTTAACTTAGCCATTTTTTCTACATTTTTCTATGCAATTCTATATATGGTACAGAGTTTGTGTACACAACTCCTCCGAAACCGTTCAGTCGATCGTTCTGAAACTATACACATGTCTTCTACACATATTGAAGATGTGCACCTTGGTATTTTTATGCGGAAAAAATATATTTTAACAAAAATATCACCTTTTTAACTTAGCCATTTTTTCTACATTATTGTATCCAATTCCCTATCATTTCTACTTTACACTCTACTTTTCTATCTCTGCCTAAATTAGTATACATGTTTAGCACAACGAGATGAAGAAATAATGCTATAGACTTTCAAATTCTCATTAATGTTTCTTGCCTTGGTGACAGCTTCACATTTCTGCATCTTCGCTGTCTGGCCCATATTCGACGGGCGTATTTTGTGACTTGCTGCACTCTTGTTGATTAATAAAACTGCAAGTTGGATTCGCTTGAATTAACATCCCGTTATATTTCATCTGGCCCCCTTAGCCACCCATCAGTCACGTTACTAATTTTTGCAAGCATTTTTGAAAAGTCATTCAATCAAGCAACCACCTACCCAAACCACATGTGACGGAAATAATTCCATGTCGATATCCAATATATTTATACTATCAAGACATTTTTCCCATTACCTATGACCCAAACCAACCAACCCAACCAACTCACCCAATCAGTCAACCAACCAATCACCTGAAACGCACCAACCCAACCACTCAGTTAGCCAATAATTAGTCCGTGACCTGTTTCAGGATTCGGGTCGGGTACCAGGTGGTGGACCCGGCAGTAGAGGCAGCCCAGGCGAGACTGGACGCCATGCGGACTGGCCGCTACCTCGGCACCCGGCTGAAGAAGAAACCAGTCAAACAGACTGAAGAAACACCCTCAGGTTGGTAAATGAACAAATAAAGTTATATGGGCTAGTTATACGGTGGAACCTCTACACTGGTTTCTTCTTCTAAATCGGACACCCTGTGGTGCCAGGGTGTCCGGTTTAAAAGAAGAAACTAGTCAAACAGATCGAGGAAACACCCACAGGTTAGTAAATGAACAAATAAAGTCAAATGGGCTAGTTGTACAGTGCAGTCTTTCTATACAGACACCCTGGGGAGGAGGTCCCCAGGGTGTCCAGTTTAGAAGAAGAAACTAGTCAAATAGACCGAGGAAACACCTTCCGGTTAGCAAACATATCAAATATACCAAGTAATAACATGTGGCTGGTCATACAGTAGAACCTCTCTAAATCTCCCAGGGTGTCCAGTTTAGAGAGCTTCCACTGTAATTTAACCACATGCAAAATTTAATGCAAAATTTGGAAGATGAAGTCATCCACTGGATCCTTATGGATTCATGTTTTAATGGTGGATCAGACTGGGTTTCTGACTGGGGCCAAGTGAAACTGTGCAGTCAGGGTATGTGGCACGTTTATTGTAAATTTAGTGCCAAATGCACAAGTGCTCCTCCAGTCAGATGCATTCCTCTCTGTATATAACCTTGCTTTTGAATGGACGAAAAACCTCAATCAATTAAATTCTCTGTAATTTAGCCATACAAGCACTCCAATATAATGTATGTGTCCCACAAATAATCTTTATTTAACGGTGTAACTGATTATTATGAAATAACGCACAAGTGATTGGGTGATTATGCTAAACAAACAGGTGAGGGTAACAAATCGACTTTGTTTCACAGTTGGACCCAATCATAAGGGAATTATCTTAAGGTAATAAGCTCACAAAGTGAATCGAGTGTAAAACATTGCCAAGAGTTGTGACTTCTGGAGGCGGGCTGTAGTGAAGGTGACTGTCGCAATTCAAATGGTGTGTCCGAGAACATGATTTGATTGGTCGAAGGAAACACATCAATGTAGCATTACTGATGTGACAGTCATATCTACACGAGATTAGTGTAAACTACTGCCGCTTATAGAACCGAGTGGTGTAGTATATTTGTGTAAACTACTGGCTTTAACTCTTTGCATGCTTAAGCAGCGAAAATATCCGCCAAACAAATTAGGAGTATATATTTTATTTCTCTCTGTAAATATGTCTTGGAATTTCATTAGAATTGAGTCCTCAGGACTCAATTCTAATGAAATTCCAAGGCATATTCATGATATTTACAAGGAGAAATAAAATAAAATATGATGATTATTGTCCACTATTTTTGAACTATTTATAGCCCACAAGTTTCCCAGCATGCAAAGAGTTAATGTAAGAAATCAATATTAAATACACATGTTGTCGGGATGCTATGTTGAGAAACTGTCTCCTGATCTGCTTTAAATATAGTAAATCTTTATAAATGTAAAAATTGATGCTTGTATATATAATTGTAGTGGAACCACTCTAAACTTGTACCAATTTATATTTCAGAAATAAGCATGTTGACCAAGTCTCCACCCAAAACTCCACTTCCTCCACCACTGGTATGTTCTTTTATTTTTATGTACCGCAAATAAATGTACACCCTGTCTGTCTATCTGTCTGTTCGAGATTGGCAGGCAATTTTTCGGCTACCTACTATATCTGTTGCCATAAGTTGGATTCGCTGAAAACTTTATATACATGTACTTAAATTGTCATCATCTATATTTTCATTCTATAGACCTGTAGCCTATTTCATCAACATTGCAAAGTATACTTTCTAGCAAAGTATACTTTGAGGGAGTAACCATTTATTTTTCCTGAAATGCATTATTTCATATAGAACTAACAAATACATGTATTTTATGATTAAAAGTATGCAGAATTATTATACTGAATTTATTACATTATCACAGCCAAATTGGCTGTGATAATGTAATAAATTCAGTATAATAAAAATTAATAAATTTATCATAAAATTGAAAATTTCTCCCTCAAAGTATACTTTGCTAGAAAAGTATACTTTGCAATGTTGATGAAATAGGCTACAGGCCCATGTGGTCCCTGTGCTACAGATCAAGGTCAAATCAGTTGGAAATTTGCATGGTACATCCATCAGTAATACTGGCTGTTAGTCTCAAGTGAGCTATTGTCACCACTTTATGTCTGATTTTCATTAACATTTTCAAATGTCTTGTCTTTCTCTCCCTCCGAATCTCTGGTTAATGTTGGCCAAACTTCACAGGATGAAGCATATTCAGATTTGGTTAAATAAATAGTGGAGAAGAATTCATATAAGCTTTTTCAAGCTTGTTTTCCAATCCACACACTATTTAATGCTTGTATCATACCATGTATTGTTCCTTTACATGACTTATAACTTAATAAATATTGTTTAAACTAAATAGAGGATATTCATATTTTTTCAAGGAATATGACATATGTTCATCGAGTGAAATATGGACAGTTCACACCACGAGATGAACATATATGTCATATTCGTGGCAAAAATATGAATTTTCTATTTTTGTATTATATAACGCTCCATAGAAATTAGCAGTTTTTTTAGACTATATACGGTAATGAATGTGTATTTGCAGCCTATTTGTAGTCCGGCACTGCAGATGCTCGTTATAAATATAGATAGTGGAAGTAGTCGTATTTTCACCGGAAGTTGTTTATTTCATCGATGAGAACATATGACTTTTATTTACATCGTATAACTATGTATTTCATGGGTAGGTTTTTATAAAAGTCATTATTTATTCCATGTGGTCAACATACAAATGCTTATCAAATAATCAATGACATAATCCTCATGAACAACTAGAAACTTTGTAGAAATTATCGACAGCCAATCTTTTTCAGATTGTGACTGCGGTTAAAAATAGGCAGGGGTCTGGGAAGATTTAATATCATGCGTAAAGATCACTAACGAAGGTGGCTATGTGATAACTGAAACTGACAAATTGATGACAGGGACAATTGCTTGAATACAGAGTTAGATTCAAACTTCAAGACTGAGGAGGTTTCCGAATTTTCATTTTCCAGATGATGATTATAACTTCACCCAAAATTTGATGTAAAATACTCTTGTCATGTTTTCACTTGGTGCTATCATAAAACCAGTTAACATAGTTTTCAACACTTTATGGAGAATATCACAGTACTCATGGTACATATACTTAGTTTTCAATGATCACTTTGTTAGTTATTTGTGGCTGTGACTGGAGAAATAGAGAATAGTAGGTTAGTGCTGTGAATGGGAAACAATATCTGGCAAGGCTTAGGAAACAGGATGGGCGAGGCTCTGCCAAGCCAATCCCATTTCCGTGCCGCGCCAGATATTTTTCACATTCACGGCACTAACCTACTATTCTATTTATCCCGTCAACATTACGAATAGCTTATAAATACAAAAAGAATAACCCCAGCCGCATCCATAAAATCGGACAATTGACTAGTATGACAACTGCACATATTCATACACAGTGATTAGGTTGTTTTGACAGGATATCAAAATGTTTTACGGCACCGTGTTTCACGGCACATACGCACTGTGTTAACGGGATAAATGGGAGTTATGTGATTTGTGACCAGTGTAGATCCTGATCAAACTCCTCTAGCCTGATAATAATTGACATGTATATTCTTTGTTAGAAGCAGGACATTTTTTTACATTGATGGAAACACATGTAGTGCAGATCCTTATCAGACTGTGCGGATGCACATGCTGGTCTGGATCTACACTGGTCGCAAAACACATTAGCCCCATATTTCACAATCGTGGGTGGAAGGTGGGTGCAAGCGATGGGTAATTTAACGATCGGGGTTCATCCTTACCGGAATTCCGACTGGAGACCTGGTTTGGCCCTCACATACGTCTTTGGCATTTTGTATGTGACAGTTGAATCTGATTATACCCCTTATGTGAGTATTACGATTATTCGTAATCCTATTTCAGGGGAAGGTGCCAAGTGACCTTGGTGTGGTATGGACCTGCCACCAGGTCGGGTTATTCTAATTTCAGGGCTGAATATATTGTTCCTCGATGTAAATATTCAGTTCTGATTTTAGAATTTTCCCCCCAATGCAGCAGGTTAAAATGGGATCGAAACCCGTTTGCCTGGCCTTACATGACCTTAGCTGTTGATAGGCCGTTAAACACCAATAAACAAACAAACAAACATATTTCACAATCACAACCACATTTCACCGTTTGAAAAATGCTGGAAATACATGCAAATTTCACTTACGTTGCAATACATATGGAACTGTACTGTACAACATGTGTCACTTACTTTCAGATTGAGGCGATGGAGTTGGCTCCTGGTGTCACAGTGAAGGAAGGTGGACGTACGAGAAAAGGCCATGCTAGGGTATGTGCTAGTGATTTTATGTGGACGTCACTATACTGAACATATGGGGCACTTATCTGTATCTGTGAATGAAGAAATGGGGCTTATGGGTTTTGAACATATGGGGCACTTATCTGTATCTGTGAATGAAGAAATGGGGCTTATGGGTTTTGCGACCAGTGTAGATCCAGATCAGCCTGTGCATCCGCACAGTCTGATCAGGATCTGCACTGTTCATCATGCCATCAATGACACACCAGTCATGATTCTAACAAGTAATGTAGATAGTCATCAGGCTACAGGTTCTGAGTGTGCTATTTGATCAGGAGCTACCCTGGTCACAGATCCTATAAGCCCCATTTCTCCAGTCACAGCAACATTTATGTCTGACCATCAATTAAGACTAGCAACCCCATTTTCCCAGTCTGACACATCAACATTTCTGTCTGACCATCAATTAAAACTAGCAGCCCCATTTCCCAGTCACAGCAACATTTCTGTCTGACCATCAATTAAAACTAGCAGCCCAATTTTCCCAGTCACATCAACATTTCTGTCTGACCATCAATTAAAACAAAATAGCAGCCCATTTTCCCAGTCACATCAACATTTCTGTCTGACCATCAATTAAAACTAGCAGCCCCATTTTCCCAGTCACAGTAACATTTCTGTCTGACCATCAATTAAAACTAGCAGTCCCATTTTTTCCCAGTCCACAGCAACATTTCTGTCTGACCATCAATTAAAACTAGCAGCCCCATTTTCCCAGTCACAGCAACATTTCTGTCTGACCATCAATTAAAACTTGTGGTCCCATTTTCCCAGTCACAGCAACATTTCTGTCTGACCATCAATTAAAACTTGCAGCCCCATTTTCCCAGTTACAGCAACATTTCTGTCTGACCATCAATTAAAACTAGCAGCCCCATTTTCCCAGTCACAGCAACATTTCTGTCTGACCATCAATTAAAACTAGCAGCCCCATTTTCCCAGTCAACAGCACAGCAACATTTCTGTCTGACCATCAATTAAAACTAGCAGCCCCCATTTTCCCAGTCACAGCAACATTTCTGTCTGACCATCAATTAAAACTTAAAACTTGCAGCCCCATTTTCCCAGTTACAGCAACATTTCTGTCTGACCATGAATTAAAACTAGCAGCTCCATTTTCCCAGTCACAGCCACATTTATGGCTTCTATTAAAACTTGTTTCATTAGCCGAGGCTGAGGTGCTCAGCCCCTGCCAATCAAACTTCCTGATTTCAAGAATATGGAGAAGAATTCACATAAGAGTAAAAGCTTGTTTTCTAATCCTGTTCTCAATTCTATGTATATATATCTCACTTGCCATATAAACTTGAAATAAATATTGTTTAAACTATTAAGAATATGGAGTTTTATAAGCACGGGCTCTGAAACATCAGTATATTAACCTCGGCCATATGTGTGGCTGTGACTAAAAATGGAGCTTATGGGTATTGCGACCATTGTAGATCCAGATCAGCCTGTGCATCCGCACAGTCTGATCAGAATCTGCACTGTTCGCCATTCCATCAATGAAAGACCCGTCCGGTTTCAGACAAGCAATATTTATCATTATCACACTGCTGGAGTGTGCTATTTGATAATGCCCTGCACTGTAGCCTATTTCACCAACATTGCAAAGTATACTTATCTAGCAAAGTGTACTTTGATGGAGAAATTTTCAATTTTAGGATAAATTTATTAATTTTTGTTATTATTATACTGAATTTATTACATTATCACAGCCATTTATATAAATTCAGTATAATAATTCTGCATACTTTTATTCATCAAGTATATGCAGTGGTTAGTTCTATATGAAATAATGCATTTTGGGGAAAATAAATGATTACTCCCTCAAAGTATACTTTGCTATATAAGTATACTTTGCAATGTTGATTAAATCGACTACAGGCCACAAATCCCATAAGCCCCATTTCTCCAGCCGCGGCCACATATATGTCTATATCGTTACAGTACATAAGACGAGTGGATATGCTCAGTCAGACGCAGCAAGGCTTGAAGCCCGTGACGACACAAATGGCGACCCCGCGTCTGGATGTCACCGACATTCTCGACAGACAGACGCCCATCCTTCGGCAGATACACGACACCGCACCTCTACCACCCATTATTCCACATCCACCGGCGAAAGCCAAAATATCCATCTAGTTGTATTGTAAATTATGTGTGTATAATTATAGTGTATACATTGTTGCCGGCACTTGTTATTGTTAACAGTAACATGCTAGTTAAGTGACTAGTTTCGGACACTTAACAATGGAAATATGTAGCACGGACGATACAGGAGCCCGTTTCGTTAAACTTCGTACGACTAAAATGTTCGTACGTGCAAAATTATGATAGTCTGTAAATTTCACATTAACAATGTTTCTTGTAATTAATTATTGGATTTACATTTATTGAGCATAGGCTGCATATGCAGCCTATGCTCAATACATGTAAACCCATCAATTGAAATTTGCAGACGATCCTAAATTTGCACTTTGCACAAAGTTTTAAGTGAAACGGCCCCCAGAAGTGTTAGGTTTCCACAACTAGATAACTGCCAAATGACTGCATATGTCTGGACACTATTTGGGCCATGATCGGGCAAACATATTGGTTTTGTGACCAGGTTATGGTTAGACCAATGTTCGCATCTGCCCGCCCTTTGTCACACTGTAGACGAAACCTCAATCTTTCAGTAAAAAATTTGATTACATTGGTGCACTAGTTCATAAGATGATCAGGATCTGCACTAGTTAGACATAAAATAAGCCTGATTTTGTCCAATTGTGGATCTGGATCTACACTGGTCGCTAAACCCATAAGCCCATTTTCTCCAGTCACAGCCACACAATTATTAAAAGGTACCTAGCTGTACATTGATTATATACACGCTAACCAATAACAAAATACTGTATCCGCCATTGACATTGATACAATGTATCATGGTCAATCTGTATTCGAAAACTACTCTTTCATTGGAAGGACAACGTCTTTCGGTACTGCATGTTCTTGTCGGTGAAAATCACATTATGCTTACTCATTTATGATTTCTTCACATACAATGTTAAAGGTATATGTCCACTCAGTAGGCACAAACTGTTCTTTATAGGAATTAAATAAGTGTATAATGCCTTGTATTCGGTATATTATGAGACACCATTTGTTGTTTGTCACCGTGTTATGTAGTATTGAACAAGGGTTTGCATTTGAATTCTACTGAGTTAATGTGTAAGAGCACCGCTATATGTGACTGTGACTGGAGAAACCGGGCTTATGGGTTTTGCGACCAGTGCAGATCCAGATCAGCCCGTGCATCCGCACGGTCTGATCAGGATCTGCACTGTTCGCCATTCCACTAATGAAACACCCGTCATGCTTGTAAGAAACAGTATAGATCGTTATCTGACTACATGAATGTGCTATTTGATCAGGAGCTACACTGGTCACCAATCCCATAAGCCCCATTTCTCCAGTCACAGCCACATATACAAATGTTGCATTTATCCTAAGGTTCGTTTTCTCAGTCTGGGGTAAACTGTTATAGAAATCTTTTTTGGCCGGTCCTTGTCACATTCCATGTTTAAATGCATATATACCTGCACTGCCATTGTCGGTTAAATAGGAGTTGAAGCATGATCCAGTTTTGTTATTATGTGCAACATGTTGCTGGTCATCAGGGGCGCGTTTCACTAAACTTTGTGCGACTAAAATGTTATTACGGTAAGTGCAAAATTAGGATCGTCTGGAAAGTTTAATTGATGGAAAGTTTAATTATGCAGCCTATGTTCAATAAATGTAAATCCAATAATTGTTTACAAGAAAACATTGTTAATGTGAAATTTATAGACTATCATAATTTTGCACGTACAAACATTTTAGTCGTACAAAGTTTAGCGAAATGCTTAGTAATAAAATTGTTCTATAAAACCTGAATAAATATTTAAGACAAAGTTTAGCGAAACGCTTTAGTAATAAAATTGTTCTATAAAACCTGAATAAATATTTAAGACCCAGACCGGGGGTCAGTCTCAGAACGGGGGTCAATCCCAGAACGGGGCCGGAAACATGACGTCGGTCCCAGAACGGGTGGCCAATCTGAAAATGGCCGGAAAATTCCTCACATGGGACATTTACAAGATACGACCGTCATGGAAACAGAAACAGGAAAGGCATACTTTTATTTCACTTCATTGCTAAAACACTTCATGGTAGGTAATGTATGTTTGGCCTAGATGGCAACCCCAACATCTTCACTAGTTGTCGTCATTTGACTTTGACGTCATTCAGGCTTGAAATCAAAACTGAACATGCAGATTGGCCCCCATTCTGGGAAAACTTTACCCCTGTTTTGGGATTAGCGCCCGTTCTGGGATTCTGTTTCATGCATTTGACAATAATACATACATATAAAAGTCCCCCTGTTTTTTTTTCATCTCTTTCACTCCTGTTCACATAACACAAGCTTTTTAATGAAGGAAAAATAAATCAGGGCATGTGGACTTGTGCGACAAATCTGATGCCCAAAAAGCCTCAGTTTGAATTATATTGATCAATTGTCCTGTAATTTATATTTAATAAATAATATGTGGCTGTGACTGGAGAAATGGGGCTTATGGGTTTTGCGACAAGTGTAGATCCAGATCAGCCGTCTGATCAGGATCTGCACTGTTCGCCAATCCATCACTGAAACACCCGTAATGCGTCCACTGAACAATCAATATAGATCGTTATCAGGCTACGTGAGTGTCTGCTATTTGATCAGGATCCATTGTCACAAATCCCATAAGCCCCATTTCGCCCGTCTCGGTCACATATTCATGTATGTTTGTGTATGCTTGTATAGCACTCGGACATATCTATGAATCCTCATACATTTGAATTACAGTGGAAGCTCTAAACTGGACGCCCTGGGGACCTACCCAGTGGCCTATTTCACCAACATTGCAAAGTATACTTTTCTAGCAGAATTATTATACTGAATTTATTACATTATCACAGCCAAAATGGCTGTGATAATGTAATAAATTCAGTGTAATAAAAATTAATCAATTTATCCTAAAATTGAAAATTTCTCCGTCAAAGTATACTTTGCTGGAAAAGTATACTTCGCAATGTTGGTGAAATTGGCTACTGATCAGTCTGGATCTGGGCCTATGTCTGGGCACCATTTCTCCAGTTGGTCGCATACATGTATGTTGAGGGGCATATATGAGACACACCATGTCATTTTGTACCTTAGGACATCTGCGTAATTTCTTTATATACGTTTGCAAAATTTACAATATTTTTCATAAATAAAGTAAAAAGTTGACAAAATGTTCAGAGTACATGCGGAATTATACGCATGTACTCTGAAAATTTTGTCAACTTTTGACTCCATTTACGGAAAATATTGTAAATTTTGTAAACGTATTTCATGAAATTACGCAGATGTCCGAAGGTACAAAATCACATGGCGTGTCACAATGATAACAATATATTTTAACATACATGTAAATATAACAAATAATGGTATAAATCTGTTTAAGATTGACATAAAATTATTTGATGTATTTCTTTGTTATTGTATTTAAGTTACTTCCATCTGGTTATACCCTTTATAAAAGTAGTAAGATTAGTGCTAATCCTATTATTTTGGGTGTAGGGTTAAGCGTCACTGGTGTGGTGAAGGCCTGGTACCAGATCAGTTTATTCTAATTTTGGGGGTGGGTGGTTGGTCGGGAGCACGCGACGGATAATTCAATGATCGGGGTTCATCCTTACCGTAACGACTCAAGTTGGTTTGGCCCTCATGTACCTTTTTGACCTTTCTGAATTACTTGAGAGCAAAATCCAGTTATACCCCATTAAAAAGTAATAATATTAGTGCTGATCATTTTACTTTTGGGGTTGGAGCTAAGTCACTGATGTGGAATGGACCTGTCACCAGGTCAGGATATTCTAATTTCAGAGCTGAAAAACAATATTTTTCTGTAAATATTCAGAGTTGATTTTGGGAATTTCCCTCATTATGAACAGGTAATAAATAGGGATATTTCAACCCATTGGCCCGGCCTTAAATGACCTTAGCTGTTGGTAGGACGGCCTCGTGCAGGCACCGGGGCGGGATCAACTGATCCTGAGAATAGTGCTGCAGTAGCCATTGCTTGTCGTAAAAGGCGACTAAACTGGCTTAACGATTGGGTTCATACTTTCCGGAACCCACTATACCGGATTTGGCCCTCATGTACATTTTTTGTATGTGAGAGTTGAGTCAGGCTATGCCCCATATATAAAAGTAAGATTAGCGCTAATCCTATTACTTTTATTTTAGGGGATGGGATGAAATGATGCTGGTGTGGCGAGGGCCTGGCACCAGATCAGGTTGTTCTAATTTCAGGACTGAATATATATTTTGATTGTAAATATTGAGTTCTGAAGTTGGGATTTACCCCCCTCGGACAGGTGGATACGGGACATGACCCCGTTGACCCGTCTGCGTGTAGACTCCCTGAGGCTTGTACCTCTATGTCAGAAAAGCGGACGTTAAACCCTATTCACTCACTCACTCACTGTTGGTAGGCTTTTAAACACCTTAACGTCAATCAATCAATCTAATTTCAACGCTGAAATATTAAATACTATATATTATTATGTCACCAATGCAATATCAAGGGGGCATATTTCTTTGCTCTTGAGGATCTGTCAGTCCGGGGTTATTTGCGTCGAAAAGATTGTAAGAGTTTCTCCATTATGAGGTGGTGGTTGGTCGTGAGCATGATATGGGTAATTTAACGATCGGGATTCGTCCTTACCGGTATCTCGACCGGAGACCTGGTTTGACCCTCCAGTATGTCTTTGGATTTCTTGTATGTGAGAGTTGAATCTGGTTATATGCCATACCATTACTATTACTGGATGGATTACTTCAGCATGTATTGTATTCGCACATGGGATACATGTGGACATGTGTGATAAACCATTCCCGTACTGTCGTAGTTACCTCCTGTCTACTGTGACATTCCCGTACTGCCGTAGTTACCTCCTGTCTACCGTTAGATTCCCGTACTGCCGTAGTTACCTCCAGTATACTGTAACATCCCCGTACTGCCATGGTTACCTCCTGTATACTGTGACGTTTCAGTACCGCCGTAGTTACCTCCTATCAATTGTGCCGTACCCTTACTGCCGTTTCATGTAGGTACCTCCTGACTATCGTGACATCATACTACCACCGTAGTTAGCTCCCCGTCCCCGTACTGTCGTAGTTGTCTCCTGTCTACTTGGTGTCCCTATACCGTCGTAGTTACCCCATTTCTACTGCGACGTCCCCGTACTTTTGTAGTTACCTCCTGTCTACTGTGATGTTCCCGGCACCGCCGTAGTTACCTCCTGTCTACTGTGATGTCACAGTACTGTCGTAGTTGTCTCCTGTCTACTTGATGTCCCAGTACCGTCGTAGTTACCCCCATGTCTACTGCGACATCCCCGTACTGTCGTAATTACCTTCTGTCTACTGTGAGGCCCCCGTACTGTCGTAATTACATTCTGTCTACTGTGAGGTCCCCGTACTGTCGTAGTTACCTTCAGTCTACTGTGACGTCCCCGTACTGCCATAGTACCTCATATCTACTGTGAAGTCCCTGTACTGCCATAGTTACCTCCTATCTACTGTGACGTCCCCGTACTGTCGTAGTTACATTATACTGTGTCGTCTACTTGATATCCCCGCACCGTCGTTGTTACATTCCGTCTACTGTGACGTCACCGTACTGTCCAGTTGCCTCCTGTCCTTGTAGTTACCTCCTGTCTATTGTGACGTCACAGTATCGTCGTAGTTACCTCTTGTGTACTGCGACGTCCCCGTCCCGTCGTAGTTATCTCCTGTCATCTGTGGTGTTTCCGGTACCACCGTAGTTACCTCATGTCTACTGTGATGTTCCCGGTACCGCCGTAGTTACCTGCTGTCTACTATGACGTCCCCATAATTTCGTAGTTGCTTCCTGTCTACTGTGATGTCCCGTATATACGTAGTTACCTCCTATCTACTGTGACGTCCCCGTACTGTCATAGTTACATTCTGTCTACTGTGACGTCTACTTGATGTCCCCGTACCGTTGTAGTTACATTCCGTCTACTGTGACGTACCACTGTCGCAGTTGCCTGCTGTCCTTGAAGTTACCTTCTGTCTGCTGAGACGTCCCCGTACCGTCGTATGTACCTCCAGTGTACTGCGACTTCCCCGTCCCGTCGTAGTTATATCATGTCTACTGTGATGTTCCCGGTACCGCCGTAGTTACCTCCTGTCAACTGTGACGTACCCGTAGCCATACTGTCGTAGTTACCTCCTGTAAACTTGACTTTCCCGTACTCTAGTTACCTCCTGTCTACCGTGACGTATCCGCACTCTCATAGTTACCTCCTGTCTACTTTACGTACCCGTACTCTCGTAGTTACCTCCTATATACTGTGGCTACGGCCCTGTGTAAGGGGATCTCACAGTAGACAGGAGGTAACTACGGCAGTAAGGGAACGTCAGTAGACAGGAGGTAGCCAGGAGGTAACTACGAGAGTAAGGATGCGTCACAGTAGACAGGAGGTAACTACGGTGGTACGGGGCGTCCGGTAGACAGAAGGTAACTACGAACGTACGGGTACGTCACAACAGGCAGGAGGTAATTACGGCGGTACGGGGATCTCACAGCAGAGAGGAGGTAACTACGAGAGTTCGAGTACGTCACAGTAGACAGGAGGTAACTATTGCGGTGCGGTGATCTCACAGTAGACAGGAGGTAACTACGGCGGTATGTGGACGTGAAGTAAACAGTAGGTAACTACGAGAGTACGGGTACGTCTCAGTAGACAGGGGGTAACGTAACTACGGCGGTACGGGGCTCTCACAGTAGACAGAAGGTAACTACCGCGGAACGGGGATCTCACCGTAGACAGGACGTCCCCGTACCGCCGTAGTTCTCTCATGTCTACTGTGACGTACCCATACTCTCGTAGTTACCTCCTGTCTACTGTGATGTACATGTACTCTCGTAGTTACCTCCTTTCTATTTGACGTCCCCCGTACATCGTAGTACTAACCCATTCTACTTGTTGTCCCCGCACCACCGTAGTTACCTCCTATCTACAGTGGAACGTACCATACTCTAGTAGTTACTCTACCTACTGACGTGCCAGTACTGCCGTTGTTTGCCTCCTGTCTATCTTTGACGTCCCGTACCGCGTAGTTCCCTCATTTCTACTGTGAAGTCCCCATACTGCCGTAGTTACCTACTATCTATTTGAGTCACATGTACTCACGTAGTTACACCTGATTCTACATGAGTTCTCCCAACATACTGCGTAGTTAATTTTCATTATCCTACTATGAATTGCACCCGTTCTTTCGTAGTTACATCA
>CM055267.1:113034770-113120414 GCA_029237695.1 Conchocele bisecta | reverse complement strand
CACTATTTGCCTGGTTTGGCCCTCTGGTACGTTTTTAGAGCTCGACTATTCGAAGAATAAGTAGAGCTTATGTTGTCACCCCAGCGTCGGCGTCACCGTCACGCCTTGGTTAAGGTTTTTAGTCAAGCTTGTATATGGAATACTACTGGCCCTACACCCACCATACTTGGACAACTTCATCTCCTAGTGATGTACATCAATAACCCCTGATCTATATTTGACCTTGACCTACATTTCCTCTTGAATTACTTGGTTAATTCCCCTTGGTTAAGGTTTTTAGTCAACCTTGGTTAAGGTTTTTAGTCAAGCTTGTATATGCAATACTACTGGCCCTACACCCACCATACTTGGACAACTTCATCTCCTAGTGATGCACATCAATAACCCCTCATCTATATTTGACGTTCACCTACATTTCCTCTTGAATTACTTACTTAATTCCCCTTGGTTAAGGTTTTTAGTCAACCTTGGTTAAGTTTTTTTTTTCAAGCTTGTACATTGAATACTATTGTGCATCCAGACACCATACTTCGACAACCTTTTCTCATAGGTATGTACATCAATAACCCCTGATCTATATTTGACCTTGACCTACATTTCCTCTTCAATTACTTAATTCATTTTGGTTAAGGTTTTTAGTCAACCTTCTATATGGAATACTACTGGCCATACACCCACCATACTTGGACAACTTCATCTCCTAGTGATGTACATCAACAACCCCTGGTCTATATTTGACCTTGACCTACATTTCCTCTTGAATTACTTACTTAATTCCCCTTGGTTAACGTTTTTAGTCAAACTTGTAGATGGAATACTCCTGGCCCTACACCAACCATACTTGGACAACTTCATCTCCTAGTGATGTACATCAACAACACCTGGTCTATATTTGACCTTGACCTACATTTAACCTTGAATTACTTAGTTAATTCCCCTTAATTTGGTTAAGGTTTTTACTCGACCTTGGTTAAGCTTTTTACTCCAGCTTGTACATGGAATACTATTGTGCATCCAGACACCATACTTGGACAACCTTTTCTCATAGTGATGTACATCAATAACCCCTGATCTATATTTGACCTTGACCTACATTTCCTCTTGAATTACTTACTTAATTCTCTTTGGTTAAGGTTTTTAGTCAAGCTTGTAGATGGAATACTCATGACCCTACACCAACCATACTTGGACAACTTCATCTCCTAGTGATGTACATCAACAACCCCTGACCTATATTTGACCTTGACCTACATTTAACGTTAAATTAAACTTACTTAATTTAACCCCTTGGTTAAGGTTTTTGTCTCGCCCGCTTGCGGAAAGCGCGATATAGTCGGCACTTTGGCGTATGTACGTATGTTCGTACGTACGTACGTACGTACGTGTGTCCGGTTAAAGTTTTTGGTTAAGTTGTTTGGTCAAGTTTTTTGGTTAAAGTTTTTGGTTAAGTTCTTTGGTTAAAGTTTTTTGGTTAAGTTTTTGGTTAAAGTTTTTCATTATACTATATCTCTGCAACTGCTTTGCCCATTACCTTGAAACTTCACATGGGTGTTTATCATCGTCTATATTTTCATTCTTCCCCCTCCCGTGCGGCCCCTGTGCCCAATGTAAACGTCAAATTACTTTGAAGTTTTTGGTTAAGTTTTTTTGGTTAACTTTTTTGGTTAACTTTTTTTTTGGTAAAGTTTTTCGTTGTACTATATCTGCAACTGCTTTGCCCCATTACCTTGAAAAACTTCACATGGGTGTTTATCATCGTCTATATTTTCATTCTTCCCCCTCCCGTGCGGCCCCTTGTGCCCAATGTGAAACGTCAAAATTACTTTGAAGTTTTTGGTTAAGTTTTTTTGGTTAACTTTTTTGGTTAACTTTTTTTTTGGTAAAGTTTTTCGTTGTACTATATCTCTGCAACTGCTTTGCCCATTACCTTGAAACTTCATATGGGTGTTTATCATCATCTATATTTTCATTCTACCCCCCTCCCGTGTGGCCACTGTGCCCAATGTCAAGGTCAAATTACTTTGAAGTTTTTGGTTAAGTTCTTTGGTTAAAGTTTTTGGTTAAGTTTTTTGGTTAAGTTTTTGGTTAAGTTTTTTGGTTAAAGTTTTTCGTTATACTATATCTCTGCAACTGCTTTGCCCATTACCTTGAAACTTCACATGGGTGTTTATCATCATCTATATTTTCATTCTACCCCCCTCCCATGCGGCCCCTGTGCCCAATGTCAAGGTCAAATTACTTTGAAGTTTTTGGTTAAGTTTTTTGGTTAAAGTTTTTTGGTTAAGTTTTTTGGTTAAAGTTTTTCGTTTTTATTACTATCTCTGCAACTGCTTTGCCCATTACCTTGAAAACTTCACATGGGTGTTTATCATCATCTATATTTTCATTCTACCCCCCTCCCGTGCGGCCCCTGTGCCCAATGTCAAGGTCAAATTACTTTGAAGTTTTTGGTTAAGTTTTTTGGTTAAAAGTTTTTGGTCAAGTTTTTTGGTTAAGTTTTTTGGTTAAGGTTTTTGGTTAAGTTTTTTGGTTAAAGTTTTTCGTTATTATATCTCTGCAACTGCTTTGCCCATTACCTTGAAACTTCACATGAGTGTTTATCATCATCTATATTTTCATTCTACCCCCCCTCCCGTGCTGCCCCTGTGCCCAATGTCAAGGTCAAATTACTTTGAAGTTTTTAGTTAAGTTTTTTGGTTAAAGTTTTTGGTTAAGTTTGTTGGTTAAAGTTTTTGGTTAAGTTTTTAGCTCACCTGAGCGAAGCTCATGTGAGCTATTGTTACCGCAATGTGTCCGTCGTCCGTGAACATTTTCAAACGTCTTCTCCTCGGTAACCATTGGGTCTATAGTCACCAAAGTTCATGGTCATGGTCCTT
The DNA here is from genome assembly GCA_029237695.1 of Conchocele bisecta. NCBI lineage: Eukaryota > Metazoa > Mollusca > Bivalvia > Lucinida > Thyasiridae > Conchocele > Conchocele bisecta. Next base: position 113,117,538 of record CM055267.1, on the reverse strand, counting down.
AGGTAGGGGGATTACAAAATTGTTAAAATGACGTCATTACGTAATCCAAGATGGCCGCCGTCTAAAAATAGCACAAATTCTTAAAAAATCTTCTCAAGAACCGCCAACCGGATTTCGACAAAACTTGGTAGGAATGATCGATGTACATTGCTCTTTCAAAGTTGTTAAAATGGTGACCCTGGGGTCAAAAATGGGCGTGGCCCGTGGGGTCAAATTGGGGTCAAATTTTATTTTTGACTGAATATGGTCATTTCATATATCAAATTGAAGGTATCAATGAGGCGATCACTCTGGTGCATTTTTTGTCGAAATGGGATTGTTATGTCATCCAAGATGGCCGCCGAAAGGTCAAAAGGTCGTTCTTTTATTAGAGATTTCAAAATTCTTCTTCACATGAACCGCTTGGCCCATGGTAGCCAAACTTAAAACTTATGGTCCATGGGTGAAGCCTTTTCAGATTTGTTAAAATAGAGGTCATCGCTAATCCAAGATGGCCGCCGTCTAAAAATAGCATAAATTCTTAAAAAATCTTCTTCTCATGAACCGCTTGCCGGATTTCGACGAAACTTGGTAGGAATGATCGATGTACATTGCTCTTTCAAAGTTGTTAAAATGGTGACCCCGGGGTCAAAAATGGGCGTGGCCCATGGGGTCAAATTTTATTTTTGACCGAATATGGTCATGTCATATATCAAATTGAAGGTATCAATGAGGCGATCACTCTGGTGCATTTTCTGTCGAAATCGGATTGTTATGTCATCCAAAATGGCCGCGAAAGGTCAAAATGTCGTTCTTTTATTAGAGATTTCAAAATTCTTCTTCACATGAACCGCTTGGCCCATGGTAGCCAAACTTAAAAGTTATGGTCCATGTGTGAAGCCTTTTCAGATTTGTTAAAATGGAGGTCATCGCTAATCCAAGATGGCGCCGTCTAAAAATAGCATAAATTCTTAAAAAATCTTCTTCTCATGAACCGCTAGCCGGATTTCGACGAAACATGGTAGGAATGATCGATGTACAATGCTCTTTCAAAGTTGTTAAAATGGTGACCCCGGGGTCAAAAATGGGCATGGCCCGTGGTGTCAAATTTATTTTTTGACCGAATATGGTCATGTTATATATCAAATCGAAGGTATCAATGAGGCGATCACTCTGGTACATTTTTTGTCGAAATCGGATTGTTATGTCATCCAAGATGGCCGCCGAAATGTCAAAAGGTCGTTCTTTTATTAGAGATTTCAAAATTCTTCTTCACATGAACTGCTTGGCCCATGGCAGCCAAACTTAAAAGTTATGGTCCATGGGTGAAGCCTTTTCAGATTTGTTAAAATGGAGGTCATCGCTAATCCAAGATGGCCGCAGTCTAAAAATAGCATAAATTCTTAAAAAATCTTCTTATGAACCGCTAGCTGGATTTCAACGAAACTTGGTAGGAATGATCGATGTACATTGCTCTTTGAAAGTTGTTAAAATGGTGACCCGGGGTCAAAAATGGGCGTGGCTCGTGGGGTCAAATTGGGGTCAAATTTTGTTTTTGACTGAATATGGTCATGGCATATATCAAATTGAAGGTATCAATGTGGCGATCACTCTGGTGCAATATTTTTCGGAATCGGATGATTATGTCATCCATGATGGCCATCAAAAGGTCCATTTATTCAAGATTTTAACGTCTTTTTCTCAGGAACCACCATGGCCGATGCTGGGTGAAGCATTTTCAGATTTTGTAAAATGAGTCATCGCTTAATCCAAGATGACCGCCATCTAAAAATAGCACAATTTTTTTAAAACACATGAACTCAATGTCACATTCTCCTCTGGTGTTCATGGAGTCAGGTGAGTGAATTAGGGCCATCATGGCCCTCTTGTTTGGTTAATGTTTTTGGTTAAAGTTTTTCGTTATACTATATCTCTGCAACTGCTTTGCCCATTACCTTGAAAACTTCACAGGGTGTTTATCATCATCTATATTTTCATTCTACCCCCTCCCGTGCGGCCCCTGTGCCCAACAATGTCAAGGTCGATTACTCTTTGAAGCTTTTTGGTTAAGTTTTTTGGTTACAGGGTTTTTGTTATTAGTTTTTTGCGGTAAATAAGGTTTTTAAATTTATTTGGTTAAGTTTTTTGGTTGAATTAAAGTTTTTTAAATTTTTTTCGTTTATACTATATCTCTGCAACTGCTTTGCCCATTACCTTGAAATTTCACATGGGTGTTTATCATCATCTATATTTTCATTCTACCCCCCTCCCGTGCGGCCCCTGTGCCCAATGTCAAGGTCAAATTACTTTGAAGTTTTTGGTTAAGTTTTTTGGTTAAAAGTTTTTGGTTAAGTTTTTGGTTAAGTTTTTTGGTTAAATTTTTTGTTATACTATATCTCTGCAACTGCTTTGCCCATTACCTTGAAACTTCACATGGGTGTTTATCATCATCTATATTTTCATTCTACCCCCCTCCCGTGCGGCCCCTGTGCCCAATGTCAAGGTCAAATTACTTTGAAGTTTTTGGTTATAAAGTTTTTTTCGCGCTTTCGCTTTCGGAAAGCGCGATATAGTCGGCCACTTTGTCATACGTACGTATGTACGTACGTACGTGTGTCCGGTTAAAGTTTTTGCTTAAGTTTTTTTGGTTAAAGTTTTTCGTTATACTATCTCTTTTTTTTTTAGTGTCCATTGCCTCGCCCACAAGGCATAACATGCAGGCCGCGGCCATCTAGTTACTCAACCTTGGTTAAGGTTTTTAGTCAAGCTTGTAGATGGAATACTATTGTGCATACAGACACCATACTTGGATAACTTTTCCTCATAGGGATGTACATCAATAACCCCTGACCTTTATTTTACCTTCACCCTACATTTAACCTTCAATTACTTGGTTAATGTTTATAGTCAAGCTTTGTATATGGAATACTTCTGGGCCTACATCAACCATACTTGGACAACTTCATCTCCTAATGATGTACATCAATAATCCCTGACCTATATTTGACCTTGACCTACTTTTATCCTTGGATTACTTAGTTATCTCCCCTTGGTTACGGTTTTTAGTCAAGCTTGTATATGGAATACTCCTGGGCCTACAGCAACCATACTTGGAAAACTTTATCTCCTAGTGACGTACATCAATAATCCCTTGGTTAATGTTTTTAGTCAACCTTGGTTAAGGTTTTTATGCAGGCCGCAGCCACCTTCTTTGTCAAGCTATGTGTACATCGACAACCCTCGTAGTCGAGCTATGCTGTTCTCCTACAGCTCTCGTTATCTTTGGCTTTTTGTTACCTGGGAGTTGAATTGGGTTATTGCCCATTATAAAAGTAGTAAGATTATTACTTATCCTACTGCTTTTGGGAGGGGCCAAGTGATTCTGGTGTGGCGAGGACCTGGCATCAGATCAGGATTATTCTGATTTCAGGGCCGAATATTGTAAATATTCAGTTCTGATTTTGGGATGTTCCCCCCATTTGTACATGTATTAGAAAATGTACATGTACTTGTACAGGTAATATATGGGATTTAGTACTAAACCCATTGACCCGGCCTTAAATGACCTTAGCTGTTGATAGGCCGTTAAACCCCAACAAACAAACAAACAAAACCTCTCGGATTTGCTCGATACTTCATATATTTAGTATACCCCCGGCATATGAAGTATGTAGAGGGGTATATAGCTTTTGTCATTACGTCTGTTTGCCATTCTGATTTTGGGATTTCCCGCCAATGCAGCAGGTTACATCTGGGTTTGCCTGGCCTTAAATGACCTTAGCTGTCGATAGGCCGTTAAACACCAATCAATCAAAACCGTTTGTCCGTTTATATGTCTGTCCGTAAGATTTGCGTTAAAGTTTTTGGCTACCCATTATAGCTGCAACCGTAAGTCGGATCGACTTGAACTTCATATACTTTATCATCATCCACATTATTTTCTTTATACATGTATAGCCAACCCATGTGCAAAATGTCAAAGCGAAATGACTATATTTGTTGGTTGGACAAGGCGTCTGCTGGTCCCTGCCCACTTGCTTTAGTTTATAGTTTGTCCATATTTTCATTCTATAGTGGGTGGAAGGTGGGTGCAAGCGATGGGTAATTTAACGATCGGGATTCATCCTTACCGGAATTCCGACTGGAGACCTGGTTTGGCCCTCACATACGTCTTTGGCATTTTGTATGCGACAGTTGAATCCGGTTATACCCCTTATGTGAGTATTACGATTATTCGTAATCCTATTTTAGGGGAAGGGGCCAAGTGACTTTGGTGTGGTATGGACCTGCCACCAGGTCAGGTTATTCTAATTTCAGGGCTGAATATATTGTTTCTCGATGTAAATATTCAGTTCTGATTTTGGAATTTTCCCCCCAATGCAGCAGGTTAAAACGGGATCGAACCCGTTTGCCCGGCCTTACATGACCTTAGCTGTTGATAGGCCGTTAAACACCAATAAACAAACAAACAAATATATAGTCCACACATGCGGCGTCTGTTAAGGTCAAATGATTTGGAAGTTTGCATTAAAGGTTCTGAGCGGTATATCCATCTGACAGTGGTACCGACTTCTTGTGCCCGCTTGCGGACAGTGCGATATAGTTTGCACACAATTGTTGCGGACATACGATTCCAAAGGTAAACTATTAAATTAAGCGCCAATTTTGACTTTCTGTCTTCATGGAGTTCGTCCCTTTCTTTCTGATCCCTTCAATAATTTTCACCTCGCCAATAGGCAAGAGGGGATATAACGTTAGTTCATGTACGTGTGGGAGGCAGCATACGATGGGTAAATGAACGATCGGGATTCATCCTTACCGAAATCCCGACCGGAAACCAAGCACGTCTTTGGCTTTCTTGTATTTGAGTACATTAATGCATGTACTAGCCATACTAGCCTTGGGCTGGCCTTAAATCACTTTAGCTGTTGATAGGCCATTAAACACTAATGAATCAATCACTATTAGAGCATGTAGAGATAAATCAAAGTGTATCCCAAACACATGTACCTGTTGGGGGCCATCCAGTTTAGTGTCCGAGGAAATACAATACTCAAAAAGGACCCCATAACACAAAATAAAGAAGTTGATGGAATGATGTCAATAATAACACTTGAATACCGACATAGATCATGAATTTAATATTGCATTTAATATGGCACTAGCAACTATAATAAATACTGACAGTACGACAGAAGATGAGATGATAGATTGGTATTGCATTGGTTCAACAATGAGAAATGGTTCACACGAAAAGCATGAATAGCTGGTGATAAATAAATAAATCAATCGTATCTTGTTAGCACAATTGGTAACAAGCGCGCTTCTCACCAATGCGGCCCCGGTTTGATCCTTGACCGGGGCAGTATGTGGTATGGTGATCGCCAGACCGAGCAAGTGGGTTTCATGTGGGTACTCCGGTTTCCTCCCACATTAAGGACCACCCTTACGCCTTTATCTGTGCCAATGAAAGCAATTGTATAGTGTTCTCGCGTTCATTTGTAATCTTTGTAAAATAAATAAAGTTTAACCTTATTTGTAATAAAAGTATACAACATATATTTGTTTACACATTTTGCTGGGCAGCATAACGCCACCAAATTTAGGCGCAGCATGATGCTGGGTTAAACACTATCATTTGGTAACCTCGTGCATTGCTCCAGAAAAGGAATTAGTAATTGAGTATTGTCACTCGATCATTTCTGTAGCAATTGGGGTATTTCAAAATTTGAATTGGGTAAATTAAAAGCGCCCTACAGTTTACACATCCGCAGACCGCAATTATTGAATAGTTTGCTTCTAAATGAAACATGTCTTGGCATTTCATTAGAATTGTCTCCTTGGAGACAATTCTAATGAAATACCAAGATGTGTTTTCATGAAAATAAGAAAAATATGCTATATTTGTGGTCTGTTTATTGTTTCCTGTAGCATGATAAACATACCACAAATTTTTCATTGCTTTTTGATACTCACTACTTTGATTTAAATTGGGTTTTTGGCAATTTTAATTGAGGCAAATATGCGCCTTATCTGAAGCTCTGTAACAACAATGGAGGCGGATCAGGATATATGTATCGTCCTCAATGCAGGATATGCCAATTTGTTATCGTGCCGAGCATATTCAGTCGATGAACAGTTAGTATTCCTGGTAGCCGTAATATATAACTAGCAAGATCTGAAAATATGAACCCAGAGCTCCAGATAAGGTGCATACTTTACTCAATTATTTTAGCTGAATACGCATTGATTATCACAAGTTGGAGTAAAAGATACGCACAGCAATGTGAAAATATGCATGGATTTTCAAATTCACTAGCGAAAATACTGTCATAAAGTTGACATTTCACTTGGTTGAGCTGCAAAAAGCAAACAGTGTTTGCTTTTGCAGCTCAAATAAGTGAATGTTTATTTGTTTATCATTTGATCCCTATTTCGTAATGAAGAAAATCAATAATCCATTTGTACAAGTAAAATACGCAATGATTTTGAAATCAAGGGGTATGGTACGCTTTAGACGAAGCTTATCCGGAGCTCTGTGTACTAATTAATTACTAATTTCAAGCAAGACATTGACAGGTAAGCTCGAGAAGGTTTATGATCCCAGCTAATGAATCACAGCACAAAGGCAGCAGAATTAGAACACCAGAACACAACACCAGTGATAAGATACGACATTGGTCCACAATAAATTATCATAACGACATTGCTAACGACATGAACTTTCCGGGTCCAAAGTATGTACTGTAGATTACTTCATCACAGGGATTCCGCTGGCGATCGCCACTTTCGCAATTGGCGATAAAAAATTACAATTTTCAAGAAAAAATTGAAGTGGCGATTTTTTTATTTTCCCCAGCGGAATCCCTGCATCATACCATTTTCCGCACCATTTACTTCGATTTTCCAATAAGTGCATGTAAGTTATTGTTCACATATTGGATTTTTAACGAATTAAATGCGAGGGAGCACCAGTGACCGCAGTATTTAGTTCCTTAAAAATGCAACATGTAAACAATACTAGTAAATGACGTAGTTACGCCAAGTCTATAATGCAAATTCCCATCTAAATTTAATTACATTTGGTAATATGCAACTTATTGGGGTTAAATCTTGCAATATGTGAAATAAGTGGAGCGCGATGCTGGCTAGCTTAGAAAGTAGGGCGAACTATAATGTGTGTAATGTTTACAATAGTGAGTGGCAGGTGGGAGCATGCGATGGGTAATTTAACGATTGGGGTTCATCCTTACCGGAATCCCGACTGGAGACCTGGTTTGGCCCTCACATAAGTCTTTGGCATTTTGTATGTGACAGGTGAATCTGGTAATACCCCTTATGTGAGTATTATGATTATTCGTAATCCTATTTTAGGGGAAGAGGCCAAGTGACTTGGTATTACGATATTCGTAATCCTATTTTAGGGGAAGGGGCCAAGTGACTGGTATGGTATGGACCTGGCACCAGGTCCGGTTATTCTAATTTCAGGGCTGAATATATTTTTTCTCTATGTAAATATTCCGTTCTGATTTTGGGATTTTCCTCCAATGCAGCAGGTTAAAACGGGATCGTACCCATTTGCCCGGCCTTACATGACCTTAGCTGTTGATAGCCGTTAAACACCAATAAACAAACAAAATATTTACAATCTGGAATGTTTTTCGATAAACAAATATAGTTTAAGCAACTGACAACTGAGTTTTATTTACGACCAGGACAGATCCAGATCAGCCTGTGCACCCACACAGTCTGATCAGGGTCTGCACACTTCACCATTCCATCAATGAATCGGCCTTTATGCTTCTAAAAGGGAGGTTAGGAATCGCGTAAGCCCCATTTCTCCATTCACAGCCACATATCGGGTTGCCTAGAGCAAACTCAATGCATCCATTCATGGCAAGTGTGTGAATCATGAATTCCAATGTAATCTACAGTACACACCCAGCGACCACACCCAAATCAATACAGTATCAGCTCATTTTTATGGCCGTCCGATACGTCTGTTCGCTCGCCACCTCCGTAACTCCGCGATGCCGCACTCATCGCCTTGTTTGTCAATACGAGCTCTAGCTCCTGGAAGTCAACCAATCGCTTCACATCTTTATCTTTGCGAAGTGCCGTGTTGGGCAATTTGCGGATTTTATGCACGAGTCGCCGCTCCACTTTTAGTTCGTCAGTAAGTATGGCTGGAGCGCGTCGTAGGTGAGACTCGTCCTGTCCAGCTCCACTTCAATGAAGTCCCTCTCTTCCATGTACGCTATACGTACTTTTAGTACCAGTTCTGAAAGCGAGAGTTGTGTTATGGTGGGTGATGTATGTCTCGAGCACCTGGTACTTGGGCCAGATTTTACCTGTATATAGAGAATGCCAGGCTAGTGTCTTTTGATGTCAAGTTTATCGGGCAAGGCTAGGAAACGCGTAGGAATTGCTCGGCTCGCCGAGGAATTCCTACAGTTTCCAAGCCGAGTCTGATAAACTTGATACAGCGCTCCAGATAAGGAATTAGTAATTGAGTATTGTCACTTCATCATTTCTGAAGCAATTGGGTATTTCAAAATTTTAATTGTGTAAAATAGAATCACACTACTGTTTACACATCAGCAGACCCGCACTTATTGAATAGTTTGCTTCTAAATGAAAACACATCTTGGTATTTCATTAGAATTAGAATCTAATGAAATACCAAGATGTGTTTTCATGGAAAAATAAGAAAATATGCTATATCTGTGGTCTGTTTATTGTTTTCTGTAGCATGATAAAGATACCACAAATTTTTCATTGCTTTTTGATACTCACTACTACTGATTTCAATTGGGTTTTGGGCAATTTTAATTGGGTATTTACGCAAATACGCAGCTTATCTGGAGCTCTGTTGATATCAAAAGACACTAGCCTGTTATTCTATCAGATGATATTCAGGGTTCAAGCTAGCCCTTCAAAATAGGGAGAAATTTTCACTAAAAAATTGAGAAAATATACAATTGTTTCCAAACTTTCTGTTTTATATAGTGAAAAACTTCTCAAAATATGGAGAACAGAATTTCGCCCTGTAAACTGATCCCTGCTAGTAATATTTTATGTTACTGATTAAGCACACACGACATGGTTTTCGCTGAAAAGACTTGTTTATGTTGCGTCATTATAACGTCATGTGACATCGTGTAAGCAGTAAAACGTCAATTTTTTACTTGCAGTAATCCGGATACCCATATCTTGATCATGCAGGATATGACAATTTGCCATCAGCCGGTATGTGTTCGTCCAATGCAAAGCTTGAAACCTGATAAATCACATTGACTAAGGAGTAATTTTGATGGGGCAAAGTGCACAAACCCATGAAAATTATGTCCATAGCAGTTCTGGAAAAGTTTGTGGGTGGCATAGACGACTCCTTTTGTGGCATGTCTTACAACAACATAGCGTACATACCGTTGGGGTCGAGGCGGGCGGGTGGTATCTGTTGTTGGTGAGCCTGATACTGGGCAGGGTACCCGGAGTGGGGCGTGTTGCCCACGTGGTTCTGTATCGGGGCCGCGGGGAGGCTGGTGGTGCCGGCGTTGTTGTGTAGTGAGCCAGCCCCATGGGGGAACACCGGGTCCCGGATATAGTTGGGCACTATAGGTAGGGCGGGGGCTACAGAGCTGTCACCTTCAACTGAGCAATCAGAACAGTCTAACTGCGGGATCAAATGAGAGATTTTTTACCTAAGAACATGTGTGCTATCTCGGGAAAATATTTACAAAATTTACTATATTTAAATGACATCGAAAGTGGAGTAAATTTCCATAGCAAATGCGGAATTCTATTTCTCAATTGATATGAAAATGTTGTCATCTTTCGATATCATTTACATAAAAAATCACAGTACAGTTACTGTAAATATATTTAATGAAAAATCGCACATGTTCTTAGGTACAAAATTACATGACGCAGGCTCCAGATAAGCTGCGTATTTGCGTAAATACCCAATTAAAATTGCCAAAAACCAAGTTGAAATCCGAAGTAGTGAGTATCAAAAAGCAATGAAAAATTTGTTACAACATGCTACAGAAAACAATAAACAGACCACAAATATAGCATATTTTCTTATTTTTCCATGAAAACACATCTTGGTATTTCATTAGAATTGTCTCCAAGAGACAATTCTAATGAAATACCAAGATGTGTTTTCATTTAGAAGCATACTATTCAATAATGTGTAAATAGTAGTGTTATTCTATTTTACACAATTAAACTTTTGAAATACCCAATTGCTTCAGAAATGATGGAGTGACAATACTCAATTACTAATTCCTTATCTGGAGCCCTGGAGCTGATAAGGACGTGACGCCCCAGACAATAGGACACAGTGTACAATGCTGTTAAGACGTTGTATTCTGAAGATACAAGATTTTACAGACAGAAAAAAAAATCTTATCTGAAGTATATATTGTGACCATCTCATTAACAAGGTGGGGGATCACATGGTTACCGAACGGCATGACGTCATGTTTTTTAGATGTGTTTACAGTAGATTTCCTTTAATATCTTGCTAATGGAATGACATATTTTTATGACGTGTCTCAAATGTGTCTTTGGCTGGAAAAAATGGGCTTGTTGGATTTGTGCCCAGTGTAGCTCCTGATTAAATAGTACAGTCCGGATTTGTTATACCGCTTACACATCCTTTTGACATCCTTTTTATAATTACAAAATAATGTTTTTATATGTTTTCGTTGGTTGAAACATGCCAACAAAAACATAATTTTCTAATTAAGAACAACGAAAATGTGTCAAAATGATGCATTGAAAGAAACAACGGGGATTTAAATAGTTGAAAGCATGGTATTTAAACGAAAATATTCTTTTCATGTTGTTTCTATGTTGTACAAATGTACAAACTATCTTAAAAACTTCTTTTTCCATTCGTTTTTCGTTCGAGAACCTTCAAAAAATCTTCGCCATACATTCATGTTGCATGATAATGATCTATATTGCTTGTTACATGTTTCATCAACATTGCAAAGTATACTTTTCTAGCAAAGTATACTTTGAGGGAGTAATCATTTATTTTCCCGAAATGCATTATTTCATATAGAACTAACGACAGCATATATTTGATGATTAAATGTATGCAGATTTATTATACCAAATTTATTACCATTATCACAGCCAAAATAGCTGTGATAATGTAATAAATTCAGTATAATAAAAATAAAAATTTCTCCTAAAATTGAAAATTTCTCCCTCAAAGTATACTTTGCTAGAAAAGTATACTTTGCAATGTTGATGAAATGGGTTACTGGAATGTAACTGCCCTCCTTAGTAATAGCTTATGAGGTGTTTTACCCAATTAATGAAATTCTTTGTAAGCTTAAACACACCAGCATGAACACCACTCTGTAGGGCCTAAAATAGCTGTGGTGCACCCAACAGTCCAGTATGCATGTATACTACAATACATTGTAGCTAGGGTCAGCTTTTTATTATCCCCTCACCGATAGGCAAGAGGGGATATATCGTTAATCCATGTAAGTATGTATGTATGTACATACGTTAGTAACTCCTTTTCATTTTTCAATAACTCCTGAACCACTTCACTGTTTTGATAATATTTGGCCACAATGTGTGTCTAGGGATGGTCATTTGTTTTGCATACAACCCATGTCCGATCGTCCAAGGTCAAAGTCATTGAGGACATATGTTCACCTTGCTTGTAACGCAAACATTTTAAAGTTTTTTCTTTGTTCAATAACTTGTGAACCGCTTCACCGATTTTGATAATATATGGCCACAATGTGTGTTTATGGATGGTACTTTGTTTTGCATATGACCCACGATCGACTGCCCAAGGTCACCAGGACTTGTGTTTTTTTTTATTATCAAGGCTGGCAGCGAGGGGATAAGCATCGTCATTTCTTGTTTTTATTTTTACTACCAGTTGGACATTTCGTCAACATAGCATAATTAATTTGAGGGATATATAACAAATACATGTAGTATTCCAGCTTAAACATGTTTTCATGACAAAAGTGACCGAAATTGAGACTTTTACTGATTGGCCGCACCACACGACTTTTTTATGCCAAGGCTACATGTATGTATAATAGATAAAATATAACAAAATAATATGGTTCACCTCTGTTTATTGTCAAATAGTTTGAAATTGTCGCCATGTTTTTGGTCACAAGATTCCGTACACTGCTTAAGTAACTATACCCAGTTACCTAGAGTACCGGTAATAAGTGTTAAGTCAAGTCAACTTACATCCAAGAATAGTCTTAATCTCGGTAGAATTAGTCAGCTGGGCTGGAAGTTCGTTACTAGATGTTGTGACGGTCTTGTCTGCTCCGTGTGACAGCAGGTACTTCACGACGGGCACGTGGTTTCTCTTACATGCCCAATGCAGGGCCGTCCTGCCAAAAACACAAACAAGAACTAGTATGGCAAGCCAGCCAAATGCAGAATAATTCCTCGTACCCATCTGCATTCGGGTTGATTTCTCTCTGTGAAGTGGGTGGTTAGTTGGGAGAGTGAGTGAGTGAGTGAATAGGGTTTAACGTCCGCTTTTCTGACATAGAGGTACAAGCCTCAGGGAGTCTACACGCAGACGGGTCAACGGGGTCGTGTCCCGTATCCACCTGTCCGAGGGGGGTAAATCCCAACTTCAGAACTCGATATTTACAATCAAAATATATATTCAGTCCTGAAATTAGAACAACCTGATCTGGTGCCAGGCCCTCGCCACACCAGTATCATTTATCCCATCCCCTAAAAGTAATAGGATTAGGAATGAGAACTTTAACTATGGGGTTAATCCTGAATCCTGATATCCCTGGTTTGGCTCTCAGGTATATTTTTAGCTTCCTCATTACTTGAGAGTTAAATTTGGTTATATACATTATAAACGTAGTAAGATTAGTACTAATCTATGGAGTTGGGCTAAGTGACTGGTGTGGTGAAGGCCTGACATCAGGACGGATTATTCTAATTTCAGGGCCGAGTATATATTTTTTTCTGTAAATATTCAGTTCTGAAGTGGGCATGTGTTTGAGAAATTATTACCGTACATGCATTTTGGCTTCCCATAAAATATTAGGCTAGTGTCTTTTGGTATCAAGTTTCACAGCTAGGAATCAATCCGAACGCAGAGGAGTGTTTTAGATATGTGAACTGTAGCCAAAACATGGCAATTTCGCCGCTACTCAGATCTGATTTACAACTTCAGCAGTTAATTGCGACTTATTTTATATAATTTTCATCTGAAAACAATATTAGTGTTATAAAAGTAATACAAACTAATAATTCTGAAACAAATTTTACCATTCATCATTATCGGATTGCCGAGTCACTTGTTGATTCTAACTTAAATTTATTTTACCAGGTCATTTACATATCATTGTAAATTTATGTTCTAATTTAGTAGTAATTACCATGATTACTGGAATATGTTAATTATTTTCATAATGTGGACACTCATTTCAGTTAAAAAATATAGAATATCTTTCACTGTAATTAACTGCTAAAGTGTGAATCATTAGATTCTCTAATCTGCAGAGGATGTGTGGAATCATAACTCTGTATACGGATGGTGATGGGGGGTAGATGGCACAGGGGTCCGAAGTTGTGCTGGGAAAAGTGTACTGGGTCCGAATCGGTGGGCGTCTTAGTCGGTGGGCATCTTATATACTTCGGACCCCTGTGGTAGATGGCAGGAGTTACTGTTTACACAACTACAGACAGACATTGTCGGACAGACAGGCTGGTGAATATATGTTTTCGGTGTACACATAATCTTGAATTTTACTGTTTGGTGACAATTGGATGTTACATGAAGTCAGAAAGTATGTTTCTAATTATGTCGTGTACAGGTAACCAACGATAATAGGGACTCGGACCAGCAATTTACAACTTAACATTACCAGCCATTTATGTTGTTCCTGGAGTTTACATTCAAGCCTTCCACTTCCACCAGTTGGCGTAACGAGTCTGTATCGCCAACACAGGAATACTCGCGTAGCTGCTCCTCCTTATCTTGTATTTGATTCATGATTCCAAAGTTATGATATGTTGTTGTTGTGTAATTGGCAAATTTTTATACTATCTTCCATTCTAGCCGCTGACTTTTCATCTCAACCACTTTTCCACCGCAGACTAATAGGACGAGCGTCTGTTTCACCAACCTTACTACTACCCGCATGGTATTACTGTTGTACAAACAAATGTCAATACAAATACGAATATTTTCAATAATAATAAACTTTAATAAATCTTTAAAACTATTTTTCTCTGGAGATTTTCAACTTGATGCGAATAGTGTTGTGATGCTACTTTGCGCATTTTAAACATTACGTATTTTATCTACCCTGGTTCCAGGTTCTGACCAAATGACATAACACAATTAGTAAATTACACAGGACACTATAAATTTCACTATTCGTATGCATGCTGTGGGACCCACTTGTACATGACCTGCAGCCATTCTGTACTGGTTCGCTGCATGGACTAAACAGTAGCTAGGTTCACTTACTCCTAAGAAAGAAAAATCCAACCTTAATTGTCATATCCTCCAATATTGTGTACATTTTTTGGCCACGGAAACTCCGTTTACATCAAGTGACCAACAGGTTCAGTGTTTTCTTTTAAATGCTACAAATATGCTGAAAACTGGTGTTAAAATGCACCCCAAAATGTTCCTCAAGTGAAACTGGGTAGTAATGGATCAATATTTGCAAGCAAACGGTGTCTGTGACCTCAAAACACCCGCACTATTTTTTTTATACCCACTACTTTTGCATACACCATGGGCGATTTCGCGCCATTTGGTGTCTTCTAACTTTTATTTACATCATGAGCACATGTGCTCTATCTGTCTCTTTCTTGCACTATACACCGACACGAACGGACAGGTATAATAATTGTCCGCGGTGCGCTCAAGCATAGCGGAAAACTGTTGTCTTTAATACACGGAAGTGTAGCACGTGCAGCGAGCGGGACCGGTTCTGGTCACGTGATGTGCCGGCTGTAATGCGTGTATCGTCATTATTGCGATAGCAGTCTCTGCATGAACAAGTAATTTCTCGAGATGGACATTCAGAGCGGCACAAGTAGGCAGGGAGTTTCGGAAGGGAGAGGCGGATTGGATGCCGAGATTTCGCGGAAGGTGGCGGAGCTGGTGACGGACTGGCAGAACAGAATGCTGGGTGATTTGGACAGGCTAATCTCGTCGAGAATGGACAATATGGAGCAAAAGATAAGTGAAAATCAGAAACATTTATCGGAAGGGCAGTTGGCAAAAATGTCCAGCATGAAGGACATTAAATTCAAGAGAAAAAGTTGTGAGGAGCAATTCAAGTTTAACGCAGGCTTGGAGTCCAATTTCCGGGTCATAGACCAGAGTTTGACCTCCCCCACTGTCTCCAATATGACTAAAGCTGTGGAGCAGGTGTCCGAAGGTAAACATGATATTTCAAAACTGTATATCCTGTGTTTAATAAATATATATTATATTAGAAGCGAGTCTGATAGAGGTTACAGTAAGGGGGAGCAGCGTAGTCCCTTATCAGAATGAGCTGATGCGCAGGCACATATGTTTGTTGAAATATTTGTGGGCATGTTTTCGTAGTGAGAGACATGTTATGTTAGTACTTGTAAATGTATTTACATGTTGTAAAAACGCTGAGACGCGTATTGATTGGAACCTAGCAGTATCGAGGTATACAAGGTACGTATTCTCGGGACATCTGGAGCAACGACACGGTTATCTCCCTTATTTTATTTTCTGTGTATGACACCGATATTCAAATTTACAATTGTCCTAATTTCAATACACGCGTATTAAATTATAATTACATTCGCTATTTTTAAACTAGCGTTTTTCGTGGTCTGTATATGGAGAAAGAGCATCAGGTGAATTGGCGGACCCGCCCGTTTATTTTTTTTTCTTTGAGAGAAGGTTTTCTGGGATTCAGATTACTGGATTCCGTCCTTAAGGGGATGCCGACGGTTGGGTCTATCGATTTGTGTGACCATGGAGGTTTATAAGGATTTTCACTTAGCTATACGCTAATACATTATTTCACGTTGTGAGGCGACCTCATGATTATGAGACCATGTATTATTCTGGCGTATCTGTTGCCAGGTTTGATTTCGCTGCAACACCGGCAGAAAATGATACGACTGGCTGATACGTCCGAGCAGGGATGGAAGGTGGTCGGTGAGTACGAATCAAACCCGCTGGCGAGTGACTCGGAGGATGAGAAAAATATCAACCGGGCGGAGGCCAGGGCCGATCGCAGGTCGAGGCGGGACAGGTTCAGGAGATCGAGGGGGCGATATGGCCCTTATCGCGGCCGTATGTCGGCTGTGACGTCATCCGTGACGTCTGCGGTGGCGTCTGGGCAGCTCGCTCAACATCATGTACAGGGGCATGCCTCGGGGCAGAAACCAGGGGCGTGCTTCAGTTGTCACATGTCAATATGTTTGTAGTGATAATATGAATAATATTATACACTTATTTTGGCATGGTTTTGTGACATGCACGTTGCTTAATAATTTATAAGTATGGAATATAACCCATAAGTCATGTGCGGGTTAGAAAACACATTATTGAGTGTATACGTTTATATTTTGCACAGGTATTGGTCTGACGTGTAACGTGCGGAGCAGGCTGAGGGCGATCGGTTGCGAAGGGCTGGGTAGCGAGATGGCAAACAAGATTTCCACGTACATGATGAAAAGTAAAAGTGACAAGACAGTTAAAAAATATTATGCTTCATTCATCAAATGGAGAAGGTTTTGTGATATTAACAGTTATGAGGCAATTCCGGCAGAGCCAATTCATGTAGTATTGTATCTGACGAGATTGCTGGACAATGACGTGCCGATCAGTGTTATTACGACGGCTATTTACGCTATTAAGTGGGAACATGCTTTGAACAATTTCAATGATCCTACATATAATGGTTTTGTAAAAAACTTGCATGAGGCAGCCAAGCGATTAAGATCTACAACTGTTGTAAAGAAGGATGTTGTCACTTCTGATATGCTAATTGTTTTATGCGAAAAATACATTGGCGATTCAGATTTGTTAACGTTAAGAGATTTGTCCATGCGTTTGGTTGGATATGCAGGTTTTATGCGTTATGATGAGCTGTGATTTATGTACGGAAGACATTACATTTCATGAGCATTGTATTAAAATACGAATTAAGAAGAGCAAAACAGACAAATACAGGAAGGGCAATGAGGTCGTAATTGCGAAAGGTCGCACAGTGGCTTGTCCATATGCCATGCTCGAAAGGTACATGTACAAATCAGAATGTTTTTTATTTCGGCCGGCGTATAGGTCACGTGGCATTTGTAAATTGTTAGAAGGAAATAAAAAGCTCAGTTATACAAGGGCAAGGGAGGTAATTGTAGAAAAATCTAAATCTGTGAATCCTGGGGGTAATTTCGGTTTGCATTCACTCAGATCAGGAGGTGTAACAACTGCAGCAAATGCAGGAGTTAATGACCGTTGTCTCAAAAGACACGGCAGATGGCGGTCGGACATGAGTAAGGACGGTTATGTCCTGGATACAATGAGCAAACGGCTTAAGATTACCGAGGCCTTAGATTTGTGAATTCCATTGAATGTATATTGTCAGTTTATCTATTGAGTAATATGAGTTTTGTTATAGGAAAACATAGAGTATATAGTTTTATTTTTGCACAGTTTGGGAATATGAAATGAGATCTAGAGCTACACAAACCTAGTCTAAAAGAACTGTTCTCTTTTTTTTGTAATTTGTTATCATTGGCGTAAAGATCGCAACCAGCAGATATATGTGTTTGTGTTTCATTTAGGGCTAAATGGAGTATAGTTAAGACTAATAGTTGTCCGCGGTGCGCTCAAGCATAGCGGAAAACTGTTGTCTTTAATACACGGAAGTGTAGCACGTGCAGCGAGCAGGACCGGTTCTGGTCACGTGATATGCCGGCTATAAGGCGTGTATCGTCATTTTTGCGATAGCAGTCATATCTCTGCAATGAACAAGTAATTTTCTCATATGAAAGATAGATATGATTATATATGTAAATGTAATGTATGTTATTTTACATGTACAGATGTGTGGGTCCCGTGCTTTCTAGAGTGGATTTGGCCCTAGAGGTTTGTCTCTAGTTTTAACGCAGGGACCACTGTGGGTTGTTTACTGTCCATCTCGACTGGTGCAGTAAAGATCGCAACCAACAGATATATGTGTTTGTGTTTCATTTAGGGCTAAATGGAGTATAGTTAAGACTTTATAACCCCCGCTTTGTGCCAGGTGCATTGAGCCCTCCAGGTAAGTATAACTTCCCTGTGAGGTATTTTATCATATTATTGTAATACTTTTACAGTAATACACCTTTATTGCCTGTGAACCACAGGCAACTGCAACATACTGTCGTGTAGCTAAACTGACCATAATATAATATCCCACCACTCGGGCTATTTCACAACAATGGCGCTCCGACCAGGGTCAGTTCCTGTAATATTCCCTACTGAATACGGAAGGTAATGTAACAACTTTCATTGCAGACGAGATACAAGTCAAAACATTTTCTGGTGCAAAAATATTTTATTTTGCAATAGATATTCTGATATTTCTTCGTCTGTAGTGACATCGATCATGTTCTGATTTTGTTTTGTATTTGTGTTCTGTTCTGTTACACTCTGTGTGAATACGGAAATAAATATTACAAGTACGACTTGTGTTATTTTTCACATTTCTGTTTCAGCACGGTTTCTTGTTTTGTTCTATTTGTTAGTGTTTGCTCTTTTCTAACACTCTACCCTCACAATGGACAAAGAAAATTCAGTCTCCGAATATGACAGAATTTCTAAGCAATCTCAAGAATGTCAACAACATTTGCTCTCAGATTTTGAAATTTTCCGAGCCGGTCTAGAACAATTATTGCTAACAATTCAAACAATTCAAACACACCAAAGTCGTAACATTTCCCCGTTGTGTGAATGTGTGAGAGGGTTGAAAAGTTTGGGAGAGTGTGACGTGTCGAGTTACAAGTTTTCAGGATTAGTGCGTGAAAGTGTGCGAGAACGTGTGATTTTGAGAGCGTCTGGGAGCTCGAGTAACATACATACAGGGTTGGTACATGAACCGGTGGCCACCACTGACTCCGTACCTTTTCCTGTCGTTACTCGATCTTACGAGTGTCAATTAGAGCGTGAGTGTGAAAGTACATCAGTGGAGAATGAGTGCAAATTACAAAGTGAAAGTGACGTGTCATCAGGGTTAGGGTCAAGCCTTGTACAGCACAATGACACGTGTGTAAGCGTATGTGAGTGTTCGACAAGTGAATGCGAGTGTGAAATTCCCTGTTCTGAGAGTTTGCAGAGTGTGTGTGACTTAGAGTCTGAAAGTGAGGTGTCTTCCGTGTCTGATTCAACACATGTAGAGTGCAGCGACACATGTATGAACGAATATGAATGTTCTGACAGCCTATGTGTGAGTGTTGTTGATCAGAGTAATTGTGTGAGTGTGCATGTGTGTATGGTCAATCCATCAACAGAGTTTGTGCTGGAGCTGAAAGCAAAGTGTGACTCTAGCACATCACTTGAAGTAGAGAAATGGTACGCCACTCATCAGAATGTGCTAAAATAGTTGTTCGGATGGCACCACCAGGCTAGGCCGCCTGAAATATGTTATTAACTTGAACTTTCATGTCATTCGTTTTTCATTCAATCATTCATTTGTTTTAGTATTTTGTAAGCCAATCAGTCATTACACAGTTCTGTAACCATTTGTTAATAACAATTTCATTACACATTTCTTTCTCCATTTATTGTTTGTCAGTAATCCATTACATAATTCTGTTTCCATTCATTTGTATTGTTCAAGTCGTACATTTTAGTTGTTTCTATTCCAGTTATCACAATTTATAACATTACAAATATGATAGTACTAAGCACTTATCCTTGCAGAAATCCATTTCAGTTTTTTAAATGCATGCTTCTACACAATTGTTATAACTGACTTCATTACCATCATTACAATACTTTTCATTTTTTGATATTCAAACACAAATATGATAGGTTCCAACACATATCTTTGCGGAATTCCATATTTTAAGACATTTTGTAACCTTTTTATTTTACAGTTAATTGTTTCTCTATGTTCAACCTTGCCATTTCACATTCAAACTAAATTGACTAGGCATCATCATGTATCCCTGTGGAACACCATTTTTTAATACTTTGTATTTTGAATGAGTTTCCTGTTATATATTTACAAAACTATTTTTTATCGTTCTTGACGTTCATATTTTATGAATGATTTTCATCCATCTTATGACATACACATCGCATTACCTTCAATTTAAATTTGTAATTTAACACTTTACATAGTTATATTCATTGGAAGAGTGTTTATACTAGTTAAAGTAAATTTACTTAATAATAACAATACTAATACTAATCATCATAGTTTTGCAACCTGTGCTAACTTAACTTGGATTGTTTGTCGAGCTTTGTTGAGTTTTAGGTTGTCATTTTCTGGTGGCACATGTTTGATGTGTAACTGTGCGGACATCTTTCATTGCCTTTGTCTCTTGCCTCAATCAATCTGCCATGCTTAGGAATGACCACTGCATCTGATCTCTGCTCACATACTATAATGTATTGTACATAATTTTATTATGTGACATGGAGAATTAGAATAATTCTCAGAATATACAGTGTCAAAGACACCGACATAGTATATATGTACCAGTTAAACTGTTAGTGACATGCGAGATGCGAGATATTTGCAGGGCGGCATGCTGAAAATGTGCCATTTATTTACTGAAAAGTAAATTAATTTTACATTATGTAGATTGTGGCAAGAGTTGATTGCGATGGCGTGGTCTGTATCTGTGTGCACATTTGCATGCACTTTCTAGACTTCTTTGGCAAATGGACACAGCTATGGTTTGCATTCAACTCTCTCTGTGTGTTATCATGGTTATTACAGTTATGTTATACTTGTATTAACTGTAAACAATATAAACTTTTCTAGTGGGTATGATTCTTCCATCCATTTCTGAAACGTAATTTGCAATAATTTTCTTCAAATACTTTTCTCTTAGTTTCAAACAGTCCATATACATGATATAGGTGATCTATATACATCTCTCTCTTTTTTCCATTATAACTACATTTCTTTTTAATAAAACGGGGAGGGTAGTAGTGAACCACCTTATTCCCTTCTCAAGTTTTTACACATTGCTCAGTGTTTGTTTAATATTAGTCTTCCAATTAAACACAACCATTCAACCAGTCCGTCTACCAAATCAGCGAATATAATATATGCCATCAGTTTGTCCCATCTATATATGACCTTGCTGTAGAACAGACATCAATTCAGTACACGTAGTTTGTCCAATACATTTGCTTTGCAATTAGTAAATCTAATCATCCATAAATTATTCTTACATTCCATGTTCGTACACCACATCCATATTCAATCTGGGTAACATATCTTTCTGAAACAAAGTGTCTGTCGGTGTTGTTCAGCTTGGCGATGGAGAACCTCTATCTGGTGGATTTTGAATCGCTGGTCGTCAGTGACTCTTACCATCTATGTTGTGGGGATCTGGATCCGAGCTGCATCACTATCGCATGTGCTCCTATGGCAGACCTGTCTCCATAATAGGTTATTCAACAGAGGAACAGCTGGCCGTCAGTGACTTCTGATTGCTGAAGGCGACAGCTCTTCCACAGGTGGAACAATATTTGATATTTAGGTCTAATAAGTAACAATGTTGAAAAACAACAACTTTGCTTTGCTTTCTCATAAATGTTTGGCAAGTTTACATGAAGAGATAATGGGAGAGTATTGTTTCGACACATTCCGATTAGTATCATCATATTATTCCAGCACAAAAATATTTACACAATTCCCTAACATTTGATTGGCCCGTAGCAAGTCTCTGTCAAAAATTGATATCCCAGTAAACTCCCACGCCGAACTACTTTCCGTAACCGTGAGGCGCAGTTAAAATAATTTTTTAAGAAAACGGAAAATAAACACATTTTCTTGATGAATTTATTTCAAATGCTGGAATTATAAGGAATGAATGGCCTTTTTGTTGAATTTATCGGGGATATAAACTTAGAAAAGTCGCGGGATACTGGACGAGGCCTTCCGGCCTTCGTCCAGTATTCCCACGACTTTTCCAAGTTTATACCCCGATAAATTCCACAAAAAGGCCATTCATTCCTATAGTACATGTCCTCTTCAAACTATACACTCGCCTGCGATAATCTTGCCCAGGTTATCAACGCTTCTGAACATCCATTGGCAAATGTCAACTCACAATCAAACAGTTTTATTGGCTGAGCTTGATATGGAAGACACCAGGCTCAGCCAATTAAACTGTTTGACTTCAAGCCAAATATTCATGTATTTTTAGATAAACAAATCGACAAATATTGACAAGATAAGCGCTGGCGGTAGTCTAATCAAGAATGTAGAGGTTTGTATGTCTCCAGTAGCCGATTTCATCAAAATTGCAAAGTATACTTATCTAGCAAAGTATACTTTGAGGGAGACATTTCATAAATTTATCAATTTTTATTATACTGAATTTATTACGTTATCACAGCCAAATTGTGTTATATTCACGTTCACAGACTATGATAAAGTATTAACTATCAGCATTGTAAATCAAGTAGCAGTCGGAACGTTTGTTCGGTGTTCAGTATTGTAATGTTGGCATCTAAACTACTAAACAAGATGAAGGTTTCAGTTCCTTTATTATTGGTGGCTGTGACTGGAGAAAGTGTGCTTATATCAGAGTGTTGCGACAAGTGTTGATACAGATCAGTATGTGCATACGGATCTGCACTGTTCGCTCTACCATCAATGAAATTCCCGTCATGCTTCTAGCAAGCAATACATATCGTAACTTATCAGGTTACATGAGTGTGCTATTTGCTCAGGAGCTACATTGATTACACATCCCATAAGCCCCATTTCTTCAGTCACAGCCATATTTCTATCACGATTGATGGCCAGTGTGGTATTTCATGTAGTAGGGCCTACGAGTGGCCGACAAGTTAGAGGCAGGAAACAACAACAACAACAACAACAACAATTAATGGCTGAACGAATTTTATGTGAACTTTCAGCATCTGAGCGTTCGTCTGCTCTGTGTGACCGAAGTGAAGGTCTGTTACTTGATTTAAATGTTCCATCCCAATTGGTCCGGACCTCCCAGGCATTGAACACCCGCTATATGGCACACCTGGGTAAGATCTGTGTTTATTAATTTACGTTAATTCTTATATGGCTTCTGAATCTGTTACCGCGAAGTAACGTTGTACGTTCACATACGGGGCGCCAAGTGGGACATGGCTCAATTTTGTCAACAAAATTCATTTTTGTGCAACAAAATTCAATTCTGTGTCACAAAATTCAATTCTGTCAATTCTGCACACGCATGTAAGAAGGACTACCATTGGTCAGAAACTGCATTGGAGAAATGGGTCACGGTCGCCGATCTACACAATCAATGTCGATGATTCATTTCTCATTCTGCCGATGATTCATTTCTCATTATGCCATTTTGCTTCAACTATCTCCAAACAGTCAAACGTTGACAAACCCATTTGTATTTAAACTCATTTGCGTTATAATTGTACACATAATTCATGTACATGTAGATCTCCCGCGAGTACTGACGTCATGTATTGTGTGTATCGCAAGGTACATCTGCCCCAGTTAAATCAATAATACACGCGCTGTGGCCTGTGTTCTGACTGCTGTCTGTGTTTATAAACAGAATGTGTGTATTGGGCCATTTGAGGAAACCATTTGTAGTATTTGTGTAGATACCATGGCTACTAAGATGGTGATACTGTAAATAATGCATGTAGACACTAGTTGCGAACACGTAACTTCGCAACTAGTAGACACAGATCCAATCCATTTGTTTCACAAGGTTAGATCTACTGTTAGAATACGACGTCATCTAATGTCATTTTCGAGCATAAAACGTTACCTGATAAATAGAATACCAGGCTAGTGTATTTTAATATCAAGTTTATCAGGCTCGGCTCGGAAACGGTAGGAATTCCTCGACAAGCCTCGGAATTCCTACGCGTTTCCTAGCCTTGCCTGATAAACTTGATATCAAAATACACTAGCCTGGTATTCTCTATATATGGGCATGCTCTCAGGTCTAGCTATGTCCCGGCTACTTTATGTTTGACCCTGTTTACATAATTGAGAGAAAATTCTGAATATTTTTCTTATTTCTCCTTCAAAGTATATATGCTTATATGGTGTGACCACTCATTTGTAATCATAATATAACCAAAATAACTGTCCATAAAGAAGTATAATATTGATATATTGGGTTATATTTTCGCATTGAAATATTTAAACCTCACCATCTAGTAAAATGGACTAAGACCGATCTCAACCAATCAACGTAGAGATGACATAGACTATCCTACGCAAACTAATTTTTGTGGACAAAAATGAATTCTGTCCCACAAAACTGAATTTTCTTCACAAAACTCAATTTTGTCTTACAAAATTGAATCCTTTATAACAAAAATGAATTTTGTATGCGAAATGTATACAGAATTGAATTTTGTGACACAGAATTGAATTTTGTGACACAGAATTGACAGAATTGAATTTTGTGACACAGAATTGAATTTTGTGACACAGAATTGAATTTTGTGATTTTTAGTGTTACAAAACTCAATTTTATACACATAATTAACCTGTCCTGCATGGCGCCCCGTATCACAGGCATATTCGGCGTGTTTCGGCTTTCATCATGTTCATCGATATAACTCTATATATATATATGAACACGCTAGCTTTTAACTTGGTCGGATACGACCTGGTATCATAACGAAATATCACGTTTAACATTGTAATTTGCTATGCATTCTGTGTATTTCTGCAGGATACCATCGATAATTCTCAAATGATCATATTCATGAACTTGCCACTACAATATTGACGTTAGAGCCTTAAACACATTATTTCATTTGTTATGATACGAGGTTTTGTCCGACCTAGGAAAAGCCGCTGTAATTCGATATTCTTTGCATAACTAGTTTAGCAAGATAACAATAATTCCCAAATGAACATGTACACGTTCTGCCAAAATAATCACATTAGCGTTAATAACATCGCGAAATTTGTTATGATACGAGGTCGTGTCCAACCAAAGTTAGAAGCCTTGTTCATATATATAATTATATCGATGAAAGCCGAAACACGCCGAATGCCTGTGCGTAAGTTGTGTTTAGAGTCGTATGTATTTGACTAACAGTCAATGGCAAGCCAACAAATGTGACTGACTGTCGGACTGACAGTGGTTTGATTGAATAATTGTAACCAACTTGCGAATGTCATCTTTATGGCACGCCGTTTTACTATTTATTCCAAATCAAGATATCTACTAAACTTTATCAGATATCTTATATACCATATGAGATATCTTATATAGTTTATATGATATCTTATATAGTTTATAAGATATCTTATATAAAAGATATATATAGGATATCTACTAAAGTATATAAGATATCTTATATACTATATAAGATATCTACTAAAAATATATAAGATATCTACTAAAGTTTAGTAGATATCTTATATATTTTAGTAGATATATTATATAAAATTGCATATGAATATAAACGTTAGTAGATATCTTATATATTATATAAGATATCTTCTAAATTATATAAGATGTCTACTAAAGTTTATGAGATATCTTATATACTTTAGTAGATATCTGATATAAAATTTTATATAATATATCTACTAAAGTATATAAGATATCTTATAAACTTTATGAGATATCTCATATAGTTTATAAGATATCTACTATAGTTTATAAGATATCTACTAAAGTTTAGTAGATATCTTATATAAGTGTTTTTTAATTAAGATATCTTATTTATTTAGTAGATATCTTATATAATATATTAGATATCTACTAAAGTTTATGAGATATCTTGTTTTGGGAATAAATAGTAAAACGGCGTGCCATACATCTTGTCAGAAATCCACCATGTTGGAATTCAATGATAGGCGCGCGAACTTCTGGCTTGAAATGTAGCTTCCAATGTTGTTCAAATAACACTGATAGCATGACGATGGATAAGCAGACAAGATGCAAAGACGATTCTACATGGTAAGGTAAGTAAGACAATACCTGTAAAAACTACTTTTAATATTTAACAGCGCTCCAGATAAGGTGCGTATTGGCGTATTTTACGCACTTATTTTAACTGAATACGCATTGATTATCAACAGTGGAAGTACAAAATACTCACAGCAATGTGAAAATACACATTGGTTCAAATTTAGTAGTGGAAATACTGTAATAATGTTAAAAATGTACTTAGTTGAGCTGCAACTGTTTGTTTTTTGCAGCTCAACTATGTAAATTTTCAACTGTTTAACTGTTTTACAGTATAAATAAGTGAATAAGTAATAATACACGCAAATAATTCCAGCACAAAAATATTTACACAATTCCCTAACATTTGATTGGCCCGTACCAAGTCTCTGTCCAAAATTGATATCCCAGTAAACTCCCACGCGGAACTACATTCCGTAACCGTGAGGCGCAGTTAAAATAATTCTTAAGAAAACGGAAAATAAACACATTTTCTTGATTAATTTATTTAAAATGCTGGACTTATAAGGAATGAATGGCATTTTTGTGGAATTTATCGGGGATATAAACTTGGAAAAGTCGCGGGAATACTGCACGAGGCCTTCCGGCCTTCGTCCAGTATTCCCGCGACTTTTCCAAGTTTATACCCCGATAAATTCCACAAAAAGGCCATTCATTCCTATACTAAGTGAATGGTTACATTTGTTTTACATGTATGACTATGTTTTGATCATCTGCTCCCTATTTAATCGTGAAGACAATCAATAATGCGTTTGTAAACATAAAATACGCATTTAATTTGAAATCAGGGGGTAAACTACTCTTTAGACACATAGCTTATCTGAAACTCTCGGCTGTACTTTGGACACGGAGTTCAGTGGCGTAGCCAGGCCCAGAGTCTCTAAAACACTGAGGCAATAACATTGGTCCGTGTCGATGTAGCGGAGCGAGGTATGGGGGTCCTGAACATCGACCACCCCTCCCTACACGATTTTGATTTGGAAATCTTCACCGCATTTCCCGCGTTATCCCCCGGGATAACCACAAAGGCATAACATTACATGGTCACGAGTCAAGACACGATCTGCTGTTTAGTTTTATGATAGAAGCATAACAAATTAAAAAAACATAAGAAGTCCGGAAAATATCACCGAAGCAGTTGCTCCTCAACGGAGCTACGGTGCTGGAGTGCTATACATAGCTATACTGTTTAGCAATTTTAATTCATGTGTTCGCTTGTTTCACAGACTGCTAGTACTACAGAATGTACGTCCCGAACACCTCCCAGCACAAACGTAAGCGAAACAACATGAATGGGTCACAGCACAAAATATAAAAAAAATAACCTGAATAATGAATTAAATTAATTACAAATTTCTAAAAACCCAAACAAACATGTTTTGGACTTTAACAATTATATGAATATAGTCGGGCTCACACGTAAACTCACTCCTATGGGAAATGGGGTTCACTTTATGTTTGATGTTGGACCTAAATCTAGTTTCCTTCCGCACCGATGAACCCTGCTGATGATTTTCTTAAGGATACCCAAGGTTGTCCCTGATGGGCGGAATTTTGAGCTAATGGGGATTTGTATTAATTGTTCAATGTTAACAGGTCTTTTTATAATAATGTATGTGTCGAATTGTAGGTTTTCACGTTTGTTGAGTTTGATAAAGCAAGATTCAACATCAAATATGACCGCCATATGGCTTCAATTTCCAAATGGCCGTACTAACGTCAATTGAAGGATATTAACATCAAAGATGCCGCAAAATAAATAATTCTGCACAGATTGGTGAAAAGTGCTAATTAAATATACTATGGTTTTTTTTCAAATGGTTTAAGACAATCGCATGTTCTGGAATATAATAACATTTAAACTCCCAAATGTCTGACATATCGTCGCAAACATAATAAAAATGTTATGTATGCATGTTTTTTTTGGCATGCTGAAATTATTTGCATGGAGTATACATATCTTCTCTATCACAAGAAACGTTCACCGAATATAATTCTTTGTAAGCAATTCGTATTACCAAACGGGAGCGTATTTTAATATTTATAGTGATTTTACTGAGTCACCGACGCTTCTAATGACGTCAACGTCAATTAGGGACGTCATTTGGAACGTCTTGGTTTCGTTAGTTTCGCACACAGGTGACGGGAAAAGATCACATCACAGTATATATATAGTATATTATTATTATATTTATACAATGATCAACATACTATCAGAGTATTTGTTCCCATCACCTGTGGCACGTGTCTGTAACATGTTTGGTTACGCATGATACGAATATGTAATTGGTGTGATGCGGCCAGTCAATCAAATTCGCTGCAGGTGTTATTGCACGTGTCATAGTACATTTATAAAATGGGTTACATCTCGTCATAACATGGCTTTCATGTGATAAACTGTGATAGTGTATGTAAATGACGTCTTAGAGCCCTGTTCATGTGCCCAAATGTACTCAGTGTGTAATATTGCATGTTATAATTATGCAAATTTACTCCCATATGTAAAAGTAAATTTACATTGCGTGAACAAATAGATCACGTTATGTAAATTCGTCAACTAAAGTTCAAACGTGCAGCATCTCAATATGGATAGACAGCTGCGGCTTAAATGAGACAAATGCCATATTTTATCAGCACCGGTTTTATGCTGGGACTTACAAGACACAAAAGCTATACATTGTACTTATAATTTATAGAATTTTCATCAGAACACACATGTAATTGTTTATGATTGTTTGCTTTAAGTGTTTTTTTAATGCCCTTATTTTTCCAGAATGGCCCCCTCCCCAACAATTACCTCTGCGGATCATATGGCCCCTTCATGTTTCATCCTAGAATGAATACTAGCATACTACCCAGTGATTTACCAAGACGTCTGAAAGAAATATATCTTGATGTTTTCCTTAGAGGAACTTTTTCCTTCTAGACATTAACATGATGTCATTACGATATCATTTTTAGAATGTGATACATGTACATGTACCATGAAACATTTCACATGTAAGGTCAAACATTCTCTATTGAACGCAACATTTTCCACCGTTCAAAGTCCGGAGTAGTGGATAAAACTGAACACGACAATGCAAGTGTTGTGATGACAGTTAATATTTACATTTCCAGCACTTCGAATAGGATATGCGCACATTTGGTAAGAATTGTACATGTGGAATAGATAGAGAATAGTAGGTTAGTGCCGTGAATGGGAAAACATATCTGGCAAGGCTCAGGAAACGGGATGGGCGAGGCTCTGCCGAGCACATCCCGTTTCCGTGCCGCACCAGATATTGTTTCCCATTCACGGCACTAATAGTCCATGTGACAGATGATTATATTTTTCAATTAGCCCAATATATCACTACACGGAAAACATGTGATGGCCAGCTGAATTCCACAGCTAAACTCATTTTAGCGGCCATTTTGAAAAATGGCCGCCATCACTTTTGCATATTTCATAATAATGGCCGTAACATTTAATTGGGTTGTCTGAGACACAATTAACCCAGGATACAAAATGTTCACAATGTCATTTTACATGATATATTGAATACACAATTGCAATTTATTCATTTGGTGACGAAATAATGATACAAATAAGTAAGAAATGTGTTTTTTTTTCACAGTTTTTTAGATATATGTTCGAAATGTCACCAATTATCTGAAACATTAAACATATTCATTGTATTTTGTATCTCAATAAGTTTATGAACTGACTGGTCAGTCATAAGTAATATAATAATATGTGTTAAAATTTTTCTGTAATGACTGGAGTAATATTCTTTATGAAATTTCTGACCTGTCTAGATCCTCTAGCGATTTATCGCAGCCTTGTACTTAAGGATATACACCACATTAGAAGCAGGGCAGAGGATTTACTGACTGAGTGTCAAACAGTGTAGACCCTGAATAGAGTGTGGGGATGCACATATTGATCTGGAGCTACACTGGTCACATAACCATATGCCCTATTTCTCTAGTCACAGTCACCAATGAGTCATAGGTTGACAGTTTCCATATTGACTTGCCGCATTGTTGATGAGCCTCCATCTATCCATATGCATCTAGTTTAAACATAGTTTTTTGCATATAAATACAATAGGCTCGGGCTACAAGTTCTCTCAACATTAGTTACAGCCCTCACCTAAGTGTTACAAAGTACAATAATTCAACAGCAATGGCGATACATGAATACATGTATACAGGCATATAAACACGGATACAAACCAATAGTCAAGCGATAAATATATGTTTACATAATGTATGGAAAGAAAACGGACAGAAATGTAGAGAAGAGGTGGATAGTGAGATATGAGATTTGGAGAAAGAATAAAAGTTGTTTTTGTCGCCAAGTACATATACTACATGAGCAAATCCATCAATGTATTAGTGCTAGTTGCAATAAATTTCAGTGATCATTAATAACCTGTGGTTGTGGATGATATTGGCAAATCGAATGGAATACATCCGATATGGATTACGTTACATACATCTAACAACGAAGTTACTCAAATCGTTTTGTAGTTTTAATATAATTTTGTACAGAATTGAAGATAATACTATTGTTTTCATTGTTTTGTTCAGGTATGCCGTTCAAAAGCATGTGCGCGTTCAGGTTATGAAATCGTTGCAGTGACTGGCGTAGAATGAGACGCTGTGCATGATATTTGTTGCATTCAAAGAAGTAATGTTCAGCGTCTTCTACAATTTCGCTACACTCGCAGTAGGGAGTTTCTCTGATATGGTTATTGCAAAGATCGGAATTAAGACTGTTACATTTATTACGAAGTCTTGCATGCATAACTGTCGAAAACCTGTCTCCCACTAAGTAATATGGTGGTATTTCATATTGAGTGTATAATTGTTTGGCGCATGCTGTTTTAAAGTGTCTAAGACTATCTACATTTCTCATTGAAGGATCAGTTTCATTCCAAAGTTGTACCACAGATGGTATAAATGATTGTTTGTATACTTCCAGTCGAGTAGTCGGGACATTTATATCAAATTGGTTTCTAAGGTTATAACGAGATACGTTATTAACAGTGGGAGGAATCAGGTTGGAGATATAACTAGGTACTTGATTGTTGGTTGCTTTGTACATGATCGAAAGCTTTTGAATACTACGTCGAACAGATAAAAGTTGCCATCCAACTTCTTTCCTTAAATTATCAAGTGACACTGACCGTGTTAAACCGGTTACTATTCTCGCAGCTTCATTCTGAATTTTTTCCAATGAATCTTTTTCATATTCTGTACATCCATCCCAGACCGACGAAGCATATTCGAGTATAGGTCTCATATAAGATATATATATTTGGTTTAAAGACTGTCTGCTTATCTTAAATTTTAGGTTTCGCATTATTCCCAACACTCTCGCAGTCGAATTAATTATATTTTGTATATGTGTATGCCATTTCCCGTTATTGCTCAGCGTTACACCGAGATGTTTATGGTCGTCGACAAAGGTTATAGGCGTGTTTTGAAATATTAGGTTTACAGGTCGATCGAGTAGTCTTTGTGTTAAAAGCATCGCTTCAGTCTTGTTAGGATTGAAACTGACCAACCATTGTTTAGCCCAGTCAGCAATAGTTAGCAGGTCATAATTTATTATGCCTTCTAGGTCATCAGTATTTGTTGTGGAAAATGATAGAGAACTGTCATCAGCAAATAATCGAACAATACTTAGTAGATGGTCAGTTATATCGTTGACATATATTAGAAATAGTAAAGGACCGAGCACCGAGCCTTGCGGTACGCCAGCAGTTATTAACTTGGTATCTGAGGTTGTGGACCGTATTGATACAGACTGTTTCCTATCCGACAAGTAGTTTTCGATCCAGTGTAAGATACAACCATTTAATCCATTTTGCCGTAACTTAAATAGTAATCCCCTATGCCATACTCTATCGAAAGCCTTAGAAATAGCACAAAATACTATACATGTAGATTGCCTTTCATCAAATGCCTGACATATTTGATGGTGAATGTCTATAAGTTGGTATACCGTAGAATGGCCTGGTATAAAACCAGATTGTCTATTGTAAATCAAATTCTGTGAGTGCAAGTGATTATATATATGTTTAAACATTATTCTCTCCATTACCTTACCTAGACAGCTTAATAACGATATAGGTCGATAATTTGAAGGCGTCTGCGGACACCCTTTTTTAAAAAAAGGAATTACATTTGCCAATTTCCACGCCATCGGAAACTGACATTCATTGACAGATCTATTGAAGAGGATCGCTAGAGGTTTTGAGACAGATGTAATAGTTCCTTTTAGCATTCTATGACTAACTAAATCGTGTCCACAAGCTTTATTAGTTTGTAAAATCTTTATAGTATCTCTGACCTCAGATTCGTTTATATTAATCATATCAAGAACTTGGTTAGTTTTTAATTCAAGCGGCGGTAAAGTAGAGTTGCTATCGTCAACCGTTGATATTGAAACGAAGAAGTTGTTTAGACAATTAGCTTTTTCAACATCAGAAAAACAGACAATTTCACTATTACCGTCAGTCGTTTTTAATGGTGGAATAGTTCCACTTGTTTATTTGCTATCTTTCACAAAATGTCGAACTAGCTTCCAGAAGTATCTTTTGTTATTTGAAAATGTTTCTGTTAAATTAAACTCTAAGTCATTGTAAAATGCTTCTCTTGCATGTTTTTTCATATTATTAACTTTGTTCCGAGTTGTTTTGTATTTATTCCAGTCATCCACCCTTCCAAATTGTATTGCTTTCTTACGTAATTTGTCTCTTAATTTGCTTATTTTACGAATATCGGAATCATACCATGGTTTATCATTAGGCCGTACTGTGACTTGACTGCATGGAATGCTTCGCTTAGCTAGCTCAATGAATTTAGATGTAAATATATTAGATGCATCATCTACACTGCCATTATTTAAATTTGTCCAATCAGTGTTAAGCATGAGTTCGTTAAGTTTAACAAAGTCTGCTCTTTTATAGTTCCATACAGTTCGTTTGTATGAAGTATTGTGTGAACTATCAGCAGGTATAATGACACATGTAGCCTTATGATCGCTTATGTCTGGCAAAACAGCCAACACATCGCTTTTGAGAATGTTCTGTTCTTGGTTAACAATAATTGGATCTAACAAGGTTGAAGTAGTGGCTGTTTCACGCGTTGCGGATGTAATTATGTTTTTCAATGAATTCATAATCATAACATCTTTTAATTTGTGGTTATGTACATTTAATTGATCTTCATTTAGATCGCCAACAATAATGATATTATTTGTTATATCACATACCAATTCTATATTGCGATTGAACAGTTCACAAAATTCTATATTGGATGACGGGGGGCGGTAAATCGTGCCAATCAAAAATGTCTTGCGGCTTGTTTTAACCTGAATCCAGACAGTTTCATCCCAAAATATTTCTAAATTCTGCATTCTATTTGCTAACAAATGGTCTGCAACATATACTAATATTCCTCCAGAATGTGGCGACTTGTCCTTTCGGAATGGTAGGCTATACCCATTAAGTTGTAAACTGCTGGTTTCTATAGCGCCCGTTAAGTGAGTTTCTGTAAAACATAAAATATCAAAATCTGTGAAAGTGTCCTCGATATAACCTTATTACGGATACTTCTTATATTTAAATGTAAAATTGAAAAACATCCACTCTCATGTTCAGGCCCTGGGTTTCTTTCTACATCACCAGATATCAGTAGCAAAATAAAAGATACTATTGTTAGACACATATTTAGATTGAGTAATAATCTGGGGCCTCTACAATTAGCTAGTTTAGTCAAACAATTACCTATATCCGTTAAAACATTCAATAATATATTGAAAATATTTAAATATATTGTAGACGCAACGCATATCGGACGTTTCCTACAATTAAAGTTAGTTACCTATGGCAGCCCTCCAGGAAGTTATATCATTACCCATTCGGCTTTTTAGTTACATCAGCTAGGTGGATGGCCGCCATAGGTGTCCACATTGCCAACCTCATCCAACCGCACCGGATAATATGTATATTCTCAAGTCCCCCCAATATAGTGCATGCACATATAATAGTGACATTCAGACGACAAAGAAGTTTGACTGATAGACAGAAGACAAAGCGAGTAAGAACACAGAGACTAGTAGAACAGCAACAAGCTGATATGAAAGCGCACATGTAACATACATTTTGCTAACGTGTGATTATGTTTATGTGGCGGGATGGATAGTTCAATGAGCCACTCTCATCTCCAATATAAACTGCTAAGTAATACGTGTTGAATATAAGTCAGTTAACGACCAGATTAGACTAGACCCCGATCAGATCATGTGTCGAGCAGACTAGAGGCCACCCTGGTCGCTCATGCATTAATTCAGAAGTATAATGCTTTCTGTATTGCTATAATAATACAGGCATAAAAAACGCTCACATGTGTCACTGAGTAAAAACGATACCTTTCATTTGATTTAGCACAATTGTATCACAGTATTGGGAACAAAATTCACTCACGTTCATCTCGAAACTATCAAGTGACAGGTAAACAACAAATTACATGAGTGACCATTACATAGTGGACATCCCGTGCAGATCAGATGCGGCAATGCAAATAGTGGGGAAAATGACCCTACATGCATGACAAGTAGTGGGGGAAAAATCGGCCCCTACATGCTTCACAAACCAGTATGGGCCCAGACAAGCTTAGCCACAGATGGGTAATAAGATCTGGGCACACTCTGTGTGTTAGTTCTCAATACAGAACACCAGTCTAGTTTATTAAAGTATGACGTGGCATGACAGCATCTAGTGAATGTATGAACCATTCGTCGTTTACAAATAATTTATACCAAAGTAGAATGCATGATTTGATCAGGGTATACACTGTTGTTACTTCTTAAAACAAAATATCAGTCTTGTTTTATCAAAGTATGACGTGACGTGACAGTACAAGTAGTGTGCAATGAACACAAGATTTACAACCCGTGTATACCAAGATCAGGATATACACGAATGTATATTCTAATCAGGATATACGCCGTTTGTTACTTCTTTAAATTTAAACGGAACAACATACAGGTTTATTGGAGAAAAACGTGACACGACATAACGACAGAACGAGTAGTGGATAAATGAACCACACATGGTGTATAACCAGTGTAGACCCAGACCAGCATGTACACGAATGTATAATCCGATCAGGGTGTACGCTGTTTGTTACTTCCCAGAACGGAACATCAGCCAGGTTTTTTGAAGAATGACGTGACATGACGAGTAGTGGATAAATGAACAATACATGATTTACAACCAGTGTAGACCCAGATCAGCATATACACGAATGTATATTCCTATCAGGGTGTACGCTGTTTGTTACCTGTTAAAACAGAACATCAGCCAGGTTTATTGAATAATGACGTGAAATGACATGACGAGTATTGGATAGATGAACGATACATGATTTACAACCGGTGTAGACCCAGATCAGCATATACACGCATGTATATCAGGGTGTACGCTGTTTGTTACCTCTTAAAACGTTTTACAACCGGTGTAGATCCAGACCAGCATATACACGCATGTATATTCCTATCAGGGTGTACGCTGTTTGTTACCTCTTAAAACGGAGCATCGGCCAGGTTTATTGAAAAATGACGTGACTTTACAACCGGTGTAGACCCAGATCAGCATATACACAAATGTATATTCCTATCAGGGTGTACGCTGTTTGTTTCCTCTTAAAACGGAACATCAGCCAGGTTTATTGAAGAATGACGTGAAAAGACATGGCGAGTATTGTATGAATGAACGATACATGATTTACAACCAGTGTAGACCCAGACCAGGATATACACGAATGTACACCCTTCTCAGGGTGTACGCTGTTTGTTTCCTCTTAAAACGTAACATCAGCCAGGTGTATTGAAGAATGACGTGACATGACATGACGAGTATTGAATAAATGAACGATACATGATTACAACCCGTGTAGACCCAGATCAGCATGTACACGAATGCATATTCTTATCTGGGTGTACGCTGTTTGTCACCTCTTAAAACGGAACATCAGCCAGATATATTGAAGAATGACGTGACATGACATGACGAGTATTGTATGAATGAATGATACATGCTATACAACCAGTGTAGACCCAGACCAGACATGTACACGAATGTATAATCCGATCAGGGTGAACGCTGTTTGTCACTTCTTAAAATGGAACATCAGCCAGGTTTATTGAATAATGACGTGACATGACGAGTAGTGGATAAATGAACGATACATGATTTACATACAACCAGTGTATCCCCAGATCAGCATATACACGAATGTATAATCTGATCAGGGTGTACGCTGTTTGTCACTTCTTAAACCAGAACATCAGCCAGGTTTGTTGCAGAATGACGTGACATGACATGACGAGTAATGGATGAATGGATGATACATGATTTACAATCAGTATAGACCTAGATCAGTATATAACCGAATGTATATTCAGATCAGGGTGTACGCTGTCTGTCATTTCTTAAAGCGGAAGCAGAATCCCAGACGGCTTCCCTTCGGACATTGAAATATCGCATGTGAAGGGAAGGATGGGATGCCAAAACAGCTGACTACATGTTTACGATGTTCATCGCAAATCTCACTGCGAAACCGAAATGTGAGATCCAGGACGGACTGGTCAGTACTCCAACACCAAGTGGGCGGCTTTCTTCGCGAATATGGTTATATATAAACAAGTCATAATGCGTTGAAATGAGAATAGTTATATTGGCTGCCCGGCAGGCAGTGTAGACCCCGTTCGCTGGCGTAAGGGGGCGTGAGTACTCATATGCTCGCGTTCTCTCACGCGACGGACAACGTGCGGTGGGGGTCGATTTTGTCTCCCCATTAGGTCGTTGATGTCATATTCTGTGCGAATTTTGGCTGGTCGATCGTCTGGTGACTGTTTGGCGTAGAGCGTTCCGTCTCGTGTCCAGAATGACACAATATTCCCGGATCGTCTCAGACGTGTTAATTCCTGTACTACCGAGTAGTTGTGGCGCGTTAAATCTTCTGAGATGTATCGTTTGTGGATATCGCCCTTTAAATTAGCTTTGGCCTTGTATATTGTCTGTTTGGTGTGGTATTTGTCAAATTTGATAAGGTCGCGTACCACGAATCATTTGACTAACTGGGTGGCACCTGTCGATCTGATCAGAGGTTATGGGTGCAATATCAGATCCAGGTGTCGCCTTTAATACCGACTCGTTTATAAACTTAACGGTGTGTTCGGTTATCTCAGCTCAGGGGGGCCGGTCATCATATTAGATATCCGCAAGTTGTTTCGGCGGCCATACTGTTCAAGGTCATTCACGGATAACTTGAGCTCGTCAAGTTCTGTGCATACAAGGTCGTGCTCCGACTCTAGCTCTGATATTCGGGACTGCTGTCGTTGAATCGTGACATTTTGTTCCTCAACCAGCTGTGTTAGTTTATCGTTGGATTCTGCCAGTGGTTTTACAACTTCGTTTCTCACACCTGTGATGGCAGAGTCAACGGCCCGTTTGATAGACTGTTCAATTAATGGGGTCACAAGGTTGCCTATCATTGGTGAGATACCCTCTTGGAATGATGGGTCCTTGAATGTACTTATGAACATCTCGCGAAATGGTGCGGAGGCCGGTAGCTTAGATTTGGGAGTCCTACTCTTCGGCGTTTTTGTTGCCGTTAGTGCACGTTTTGTTGAGCGGACTGGCGTGATTCTTATATCCGGTACTGAGTTATGACGCTTTAACGTCTGGACTTCCAAGGTGCCGGCTGGGGAGGTCGCGCACTGTTTGCGTTTTCGTATCAAAGATTGTGATGCCGAGACTGTTTGCATCTGGTTGCTGTACACTATGTATATGCAGTCATCACGTATGTGTATTGAATTGATGGCTAAAATATGTAGGCCTAATTCAGATTACAGATACACCGACGGTGATTAGCGCATCTCCTTGTTTATTAAAATATAATAGCATGCGTGTATTGTGACAATGGTGTCAACATTAGCCACCTGTTATAAATTTACATCTGCTGAACATTTTGACCCTGATCAAACTAGCAATACATCTCTGGGGTTAAACTAGAAGCAAATGCAATATGGCCAAGTGCTTCGGGAGCTTACAGTGTGAATCTGAGAAATATCAATTCACTCATCATCGCTGTCAGAGGAAGTATTTTCATCCAGGCGAAAGTCATCGTCATCATCCGCCATGTTGGTACATGATAACAACTTGCATGCGTCTGTACATTTGAGTCCGTTGACGATGCTTGAACAGTCACGCGGCCGACATGATCAGCCAGACGTACATCACACTAGTCCTAGCACGACTTCGGGAGCTGGTGATCCCGTCATTCATTTGATAACTGGAATGCCGGTATCGCTTGATGTCCCTCCATGTTCTGCGTTGGGTGTTGGCATGTCTGGACAGTAAATTAAACTACGTCGCCAGATAGCATCCTGATGGTTAACTCGACGGGCGTGTTGCCACAGTGTGTCGTCATATGAGGGCCGTTGGCCGCTCTCTATTTCCCCCACTCCTGCTGTGGAATAGTTGGTACCTGATCTCATTGACATCGATTGTTTCAGTGTTGTGGCAGTACAGCTGACAGGTGAACTCCTGGATGGTACGGAAGACTTCATTTGAGAGGACCCAGTCTTTTACAAAAGTGATGTGAATGTCTCTCTAAATTTTGGGTGGCGAAGCAGGATCTTCAATGCACTCAACTTTCCTTGCCCGGCAAGTGCACTGACAGTGTCACATCCTGCCCATGGATAAAGTCCCATAAGGGCAGTGTTTACTTTTGGTATACAGTTTGATAATATCGATAAGCCCGACAGGTCAGATTGTAGATCGCTAATTACTTCCCAACCTCCGCATGTTAGTTTCACACGAACATCACTGCATGTGAAGAACATGGACCGTATCCCTAGTTTCTCTCTTTTATCCTGAACTTTTGATTTTCAGCTAGAAACGCCGTGCGTGTGTTCTTGCTCTTGCTCTTGCTCTTGTGTTCTTGCTTGCCAAGAGTTGTCTCTAATTCTGTATTTTATGTCCAGCCATTATCTTGGTGAAGGCGATCCCATCTTCTGAAACGCGATGAACTCGTTTGGCAGCTTTGATCGAATGACTCCGATACACATAAAATATGACATCGATCCTCTCACTTGCACCACTGGCATGGAGCATCTGAGTGAATATATAATCATTTGTATTAGTGCCATCCGGATTTTGATCTCTAGATACTTAGCAATCACGGCTTTCTTTCATGGTTCCATCTGTGTTTGCGAATGTCATTGACAGTGGACCAAGTGGATGAAATAGGACATCGCTCATCGCTAACTGTCTGTTTTATGCAACCAGCATTATGTTACCAAACACTTTTTTGGTCAGCTTTCAGGACAACGTCTTTGGATGTCACTGACAGTTGTGACTCTATGTCTCTTGATCGGTTCATGGAAGCGCTCACACTCTCCCAAATGCTGCTTTATAAATACAGCATATGCATTGTGACCATGTGTATGCGCTGTAAGAAGGCCGTTAGAAACCTCAGGTGTGGCGACTGCTCCGGTAGAGAACGGGTTTGTCCAGTTGTTGTGCAACAGATCCACAAGTGACACTACATCAAACTCATCTCTCTTTATTTGTGCCTTGCCAATAATGGGTGACTTTGTCTGGACGTTGGGGTGATATATAATGCCGGAGTTATCTTAGAGCTAATTCACTGTGCTCTGCTGTGAGATAATAGCGTGTCCATGTACCAGGCTTCAGGCTAAATCCGCGAATGCATCCTGCAGCCCTGTGCATCCTTGTTGGCAGTTTCCTCCGTAGTCTGATCAGCAATCTTAGCTAACGGGTTTGTGTTCCTTAGATGTACGGAGAATCCCCCATTCTGGAAGTGGGCGTGCATTGTTGGACTTGTCTCATACAATCCGGACATCTAAGCGAAATAGACAGACAAATGTCTACTGCGAAAAATGAGGGTTTCCTGCCGCTGATGCATGCTAGATGAAGATGCCAGTCACCTTCTATGTCATTTCGGATCAATCCCAGGAGAAGCGCTATCATCACTATACATGTATATGTCATCCAAAATGCTGCTAGTGGCCCTCTGTCATGTGGCAATTTATTATGTCCCTTTAAATACAAATCTAAAACATGTAGAGTGAAATATCGATCGCTCAAAATGCGATGGCTCGTAATGTCGTGCTCGCTAGAAATAGAGTCGCGGTCCCGATAATGTTCCCTATATGTTTAATATATTTTACATGCGATGGCTCAAAACTCCTCGAAAAATGCGATCCCTCGAAACATTTTTCTTCAAGTCCCGCGGACTCATTTCTCGCTATTTTGCTATACGGTGATTCGAAAGTCATTTCGAAGTTTGGGCTTGGCTAATTTTCGCACCTCCGCGTCCGACTTATTACGATCAAAGACCGAGCCGCGCTCTACCTGTCTATGAAATGTGGTTTCTTTTCAAGTGCAGTTAATTGCTGAAAGTGGTGCAATTTGGTCGTTAACGTTGTTGATAGCGATCAACGATATACGGTGATTTATTAAATATTCTGGGCTTCGGCCACTCGGCGCATTTAACAGAATCTGTCGTAAGTCATTGGTCGTTTTTCGTCGTAACTCACGGCTTATACTCGAATAACCCGAGTATCACTGGAACAACCAGAGTCGTTGCTCAGGTTCAAGTCGAGTTAGAACCCTAGTAACCCACCACCCGGCATGGATTCGATTAAAGTTACTGGAGTAAGGTTCAAAGGTAAACATTATTTAACTGGAGTTGGAACTCTGCTTATATATTTTCTTATATGTAAGGGTAGGAATTGGCTCGAGGACCTTCCAAACACGGGCATTTAGGCCCAAAACAAAAATGGCAGGCCAATGACCCGTTGGCCCATTTGTTTCCGAATT
Organism: Conchocele bisecta; assembly: GCA_029237695.1. Taxonomy (NCBI): domain Eukaryota; kingdom Metazoa; phylum Mollusca; class Bivalvia; order Lucinida; family Thyasiridae; genus Conchocele; species Conchocele bisecta. The sequence goes on along the minus strand of CM055267.1, from coordinate 113,076,472 downwards.
TACTAATATCTGCCATACAGTCGAAATATGTGCATTAAATGAAGGAGACAGTGAGGCGGTTAATTTAACCTAGCTAGTTCATTCTCCTATCGCACGAAGCCGGTATGTAAGACCGTGAAAAACGCTGAGTGTGAGTGCATGTGATATATGGAGGCTCAGCCGTAACAGTGTTATCCTATATGATGATGATATTTGACGGTTGGTCAGGGCAAAACATATGATCGATATTGAGTTCTGCAAAGTATGATATGTTTTCCGGCCCAGCTACTGTCGTTTCGCGGCTTATCGTTATATACGAGATGATATTATTCGAGTTCAGGTGCGGCGTTTATCTGTTGTTATTTGGTTAGATGACAATGTGTTTCACATATTCTGAAGACGACATAAACAGAGAAGATAATACATGGCGGTACTCTGCTTGTTCTAGTGGTCCTCGTGTTATTCGAGTGGCTACTCGGAAGTTACAACGAAAAACGCCCATTAAAAATACCACACTTCCTAGTTAGGCAGAGATGACTGGTCGTGACAAAAATGATTTGCTCTTACTGAATTTCCGATCAGTGCAGCATTAAATCGGCCTGCATATTCAGTTCAGGACGTGAAATGTTCGTCCTCGACAGCTATTCATGATGCTTAATATAATGAAATAGTAAACCCATATCAAGTTGCAGGAGTCTGTACGTTGATCAGCGTATATTCTGGTCACAAACTAAGTAGCCTAAAGCATCTTTTGTTGCGTCGCAATATTTTACGATTCATGACTGATTACCGATTGTTTATGGGCGCCGTAAACAACATCGTTTGAGCTGGGCCCATAGCCCACTGTTTCGAGTGACATCACAACCACCTGCGACTTTACTTATTTGGGCCACTATTTATAGTAAATACTGGATCTTTTGATAATACTTGAAATAAAGATAGTTTTGAAAATACATTTAAATATAATTTATTTAGTTCCACATCATGACTTTAATCTGCGAATAAATACTATTATCATCTAAAACATGGATACACTCTATTATGCTTCGTTATTTCCTAAATTCGACGGGTACAGTAGTCGATAAATATACCAAAATCGCAGGATGCGATTGCTCGAAAGATACGATCACTCGAACAAAATATGCAGGCCTGTGTCATTTCGAGCCATGACGATTTCACTGTATATAGTGGCTGTGGCTGGAGAAATGGGTCTTATGGAATTCCTGACCAATGTCAATCCTGATCATCCAGTCATGCAGCCTGATGATAGATATGTGGTTTGCTATACTCATACAGGTATTTTGTGATTGAATGGGGAACAGTGCATTCCCTGATCAGACCGTGCAGATGCGCCACATATAATGGTAAAGTAAGAGATATACATACTGTCTGTTTCACGAAAGCTGCCCAAATTTTACGGCTATATAAACATTCAAAAACAAGATTTCTTTTGATAATATTAAATTAAATGAAAAATTAAGAATGTGCCTTCTTTTTATTTCGTGAAATTTGGTCAAATATTGATTTTATGGCGAAAAAACAATTTCCCCATGTTAAATCCCCATAGACATCTTCACGGAGTGAAGATGTCTATGGGGATTTAACATGGGGAATTTGTTTTGTATTTTAGAAATACTGGACCGATTTTTAAAATTTTACTTTTGTTTTCTTAGTTAGATCATATCCAAGCTATCTAGTCAGGTTTCGGAGTCTATTTCCCAAATTTTTCGTTTTTTGACTCCTCCCACACTTCCTTACCACTTTTTCCCCTATGTTAAGTTCCCATAGACAAATCAATTTTTCGTAATGAAATCAATATTTGACCGAATTTCACGAAATAAAAAGAAGGCTCATTCTTAATTTTTCCTTTAATTTAATAGTATCAAAAGAAAACTTGTTTTTGAATTGTTTATATAGCCGTAACATTTGGGCAGCTTTCGTGAAACATACAGTAGTACGAGATATATACAGACAACTATTTTAGTTGAATATGTAAATAAATATGCAAGCTGGTGTACTTTTCTAGCAAGTTTAACCATTCTGGTTTACCTGATAAGTTCCATCACAGCATGAAACAAATTTGTTCCTTCGATAAAAGTATTTTTTACTGCAAAAATGGCATATTTCTGACATGTTATTTTAGTTTTCTCTGAAGTTTGTGAACCGATGTTCAAATACCTTGTTTCAACGTATGTAAAATAGCATACTGAAGATATTTCATCGGAGGTTACAAAGGTCTCAGACCATCAGATAAAATGTTATAGCCATATTTCATAATTTCCTAAAAATGTGGTGGCCATTTTGCAAAATGGCTGCCAAAAATTAGTTTAGCTGTAGAATTGAGACGGCCATCACCTTTTTTCAGTTTGGTAACATGTTACACTAACTGAAAAATATAGTGGCGACTTGCCCACTTTTTTGGTAGTCAAACCTCATTTTTTGCCTATGGGCAGATGGACTATGACCTACTATTCTATTTATCCCGCCAACACCTACAAATGGCTGTAAAATGCAAAAATTGTATTGACTGGATATCAAAAATGTTTCACGGCACCGTGTTTCACGGCACATACTCACTGTGTTGACGGGATAAATAGACCTATTCGAACGTCGCTACATGAGTAAATCGAGAATCGTAACATCAGTGACCGTTCAGGTTGCACTGGTGCCTTGTAACGAATAATGGATGAGAAAGAAAACAGTCGGCTACAAATCTTGACAATCCTTGTCGTTTAATCTGATCAAACACAAAATGAAGACTTTTTTATGCAATTTCCGAGTTCTACATATAGTTGACGGGCTAAAACATTCCTTATTAAATAGGGAACAAATGATAAATTTCAACTTTATTACCGTAATTTTACTACTCAAGTTTCGCTGATGGTGAGAGAAGGCCGGCAACATAATGAATACAGTTCGGTCACAAGCAGAATCTCAAATATTGCTTTTGTATGATTTCTATATGTTTACATAATGAATACAGTTTGGTCATAAGCAGAATCTCAAATCTTGCTTTTGTATGATTTCTATATGTTTACATGTTACAACTGATTTGTATTTATACATGATTACAATGTATGTATGGTCATACAAACTAAAAACAGAGAATCTCATACTCATTTTCATTTGTCATTATATGAGATTTGTGATACCCGTCCGTCAAGGTGTATGATCACGTGGTTACAACAGCAACAACAAGTACTGAAACTTCCAGAAACCCTCCGATTCAAAGTACATATTCTTTTATTTTGTCCTTATTATGTATACTGACACGGAAATCGATTCTTCGCAAAAACGACATCAGTGTGTGCCGAACTCCCGGGACCACCAAGTGCAGCTCATGAAGACTCGTTTGCTGCGCCATATTTCATCAAAATCCGTTGCATATTAAGGAAAATATCAAATAATACTTACTTTGGAGTGGGCGAGATTTCAACACTTTCAGCTCTTGTCGTTGTTGTTGTAACCACGTGATCATGCACCTTGTGTATGCATCTCGCCAAAGGCTAGGTGTATACATTGTGTAAATCTCATATCAAATATAAACTCGGTTCAAGACGCTTTATGTATCAGTAATATTTCACGGTGTATTGGCACACACTACAGCGTGGTATCATTGCGCCAACATTCCGGGAATTTATGATTTGGCTGGAATAGATTCTACTAAAACTCTGTTCATTGTTAATGGTGATTAGCCAGAAACTGTACAAGTTATTGAAGAAGAAACATGATGCTGTCGTGCCGTTACATTCAATGATCGCTCTGGTGATGAACATTTCTAAACAGCTGCCCGGACTTGACAACGAAACGCCGCCACCGCTTATCCCTGCACCTGAGTACTGAAACATAAACGACGGAAATGTTTCAGCTTCATATAATCGTATATCTCGTCAATGTATTTGATAATGCCTATGCTAAAATATATATTTTTTAAATTAATTTGTGGACCGATTTTCAGCATCTGACTTGTTTTCTTAGTTAAACAATTTACAATACAACAGTCACGGAACCACTGGAAATGACAGTACTAGCGACTTTACTTGGGGTGGGGAGGGCAAGCGAAAGAAAACCCATACATTAATAAATTAATGTAATTAGCAATGTTGAAGCATACCATTAGAAAACTATACCCGTTCCAAAGCTGACTCCAGCCACGAGGACATTTTGGTATCGATAACGTCAGGTCATGCATCACCACTATTATGGTAGGGGTATCACACACGACACAGCGGCTGATATGGGCTTTGATGTCTTCCCCACGCATGGGTCGTTGAGGTTCCTGTGCCTTTGTGGACAGCCAATACGACTTCTCGTCCCTGATTGCGTAGTGGCACGTGTTTCTGTCGTTGCATACCACGAAAGGCAACGTGTTGAAACGTACAAGACACGACCCTGTTGACCTAAAGATAAAGCAATACATAGAGGTTCGTACATAGGAGAACCGGTTTAATATGATATGTATTTATGCGAATTTATTAATTTCACAGGAAACGAGGTTAAGCCGACTTTCTTTAGAAAACAGTAATAAATATTATATTAAACCATCGATATTCATACATGTTATATTATAGTTATTGCACTCATGTGTACTCCATCATATAGTGAAGCTGTACTGATTACACACGTGTTTCCCGTGGCGGTCTCAGTTATATAATACTGAAAATAGAGAATAGTAGGTTAGTGCCGTGAATGGGAAAAAATATCTGGCAAGGCTTAGCAAACGGGATGGGCGAGGCTCTGCCGAGCACATCCCGTTTCCGTGCCGCGCCAGATATTTTTCCCATTCACGGCACTAACCTACTATTCTATTTATCTCGTCAAGACCTATAAATGGCTTTAAAATGCAAAAAAATAAACACCAGTCACCGCACATATTCATACGCAGTGATTAGGTCGTATTGACAGGATATCAAAAATGTTTCACAGCACCGTGTTTCACGGCACATACGCACTGTGTTTGACGGGATAAAACGAGAACCATGGTTATTGCGTAATTTAATTTGTAACAACCTTTTTTCACTGATCTGTTCTTATACTGTACATGTACACAGCTATTACGAGCACGGTGTCGTTAATTATGACATTTAGTCCAGAGCCTGTCCTAAAGACCTGTATACATCTTCTAGTTGAGAGAAATTGAATGTTGGTTTGAGTAATATATACCTGTGTCTTAATAACTCTACTAGGTTGAACTTGTAAAACCGGGGCACGGAAAATTAACAACGAACAAGAAATATCTATGTGATTTCAATATAGTATGGTACAGTAATTGATTTTATTGTCTGTACTGCTGTTCTGATGTAAGTTTTATGTATTCCGACGCGCACTATGCAAGGTAATTTTGCTGAAATTCAGGATGGCCGCCATCCGCCATACTCCTGTAGCACATTTCACCAACATTGCAAAGTATACTTTTCTAGCAAATACTTTGAGGGAGTAATCATTAATTTTCCCCGAAATGAATTATTCCATATAGAACTAACGACTGCATATAGTTGATGATTAAAAGTATGCAGACTTATTATGCTGAAATTATTACATTATCACAGCCAAAATGGCTGTGATAATGTAATAAATTCAGTATAATAAAAAATAATAAATTTATCCTAAAATTGAAAATTTCTCTCTCAAAGTAATCTTTGGTAGATAAATATACTTTACAAGTTTGATGAAATAGGCTACTGGTCGTACCTCGAAATCAAGTTTTATTAGGTGGTTGATTGAGGTGTCATTTCCCACTAATTCACTGATTCCCAAATTCAATGGTGGAAATTTCAGGATTGTTTGAGGTCCAGGTCAGCATAAATCCAAGATGGCGATCAATTGTATGTGACCAAGTACACTTCTTTGTCTGATAATACATCTGTATCTATTTCACATAGAGTAATAGGTATTATTGTTTAATTCTCAATTTAATTGTTGCCTATTTAATCGACTGCTGTTTTGTCGCTGCCTGAAGTAATTGTCACACGAAGCGAAATTAACTAGTTGTCGAAAGTGACTAAATGTAATTCGCGATTGATATAACTGAAACAGGTTAATGATGTGATAAATGAAAAATGTCTGCCATCTCAAAGAAACAAAATACAGCCATCAAAATCACACAAATAAACATGTCCCCTAGACTAGTGACCAGATCGGTGCGGGCGCTAATGTGGCTGATCGCTATGGATCAGACTATTGTAGTGATACATAAATTATTGGTTGGAACCCCTTACAATAGGCTGCTCGCACGAAAATAGGTACGAAAATACGCAGTGAATTCTGTGGAAAATCATAACACCCAGCTCCCCAAACTCGTCTCTAGTACACCCAATGTGAACAAATAGCGTGCAAGCCATTACTTTCCAGCATCAGAAATGAATAAGCAACAATATGATATAAGATTATGGCAGTCATTGTCGGACACAAGAAAGATATCTGCTTCAATGTCGAAATGTCTGGTGTCAATTTGATATACAGTACCAGTACTCGTGATGACCAATAGTCGGCAACACTCATAATAATATGCGGCCGTCCACTGGTTCATACAGTCTCCGGGATGGCACACTACAACTATGATCCTTTACAACACTGCCGTGTACTAATAATAAAGGATATATGCATATTTGACATGCTGGAGCCTGTTGTGTAAATAGTGAATATCTGTGTCTGACCATGATGGCCGAATCTACTGAAATGGAACTGATGGTTCCATTACAGTATTTATTGCAATTCCGAGACGCTGTCTTCAATTACGCAAATATCAGTCCGCCGAAAGTTTCACTCCGACGGACATTTGTCATTTCACCACGTTGCCGTTTTCAAGAAATTCTTGCTCACTGGATTATTATTAAACAAATATTCCAACCACTATCAACTGTCACTATACATATGTTTGGGGAAGAATCAACAACATACGAGGTAAATATTTTGCTGTCAATCACATGTGTTTTTTTAATAATAATCATGTATTCAGTATTCGGCCAACTGATTTACAGACGCCCCTTACACAACTCAGTCTCGTCCCACAAATTTACGCAAATTTGATAAAACTGGATAAAACCTGAAATAAATAACTTAGCCTACATTACAAATCCAGAGTGACGTTGTTGACATTGTTGTCTACTGACAGTACTGTGTAGAGAGCGTGTGTTTGTAAACAATGCAGACGACGTTTGGAAGCCAATACACAAAACGTAGTTCCGGCAGTGTGTGACAGGTCAGCCGTGTGAGACAGAAAAATCCCACATGGGCGTGGCTTCGGAAATAACATTGAAATGGACTCTGGGTATGCGAGAAAATGATATTCCACCCGAGTGTCAGAATATGTCGGCCGAGTTTCTGACTACATATTCTGATCACGACGGTGGAAAATCATTGTTCCACACCTGGACAGTAAATAATAAATTATTATTTATTAATAATAAATTAATAACAGGCTCCAGTTTTGTTTGAGCAAATCCAGTTGCTCAAAATAGCGACCCCATGTGCATAAGGAGGGTTATGAAAAATTCAGACTGCACTTGACTATGAAAATTATCATAATATTTCACCAGATTCTAAGAACAGAAATTAGGAACAGACATTCAGTATACGACATAGCATACTATCTCTGCTATCTCCGTTGCCTTCAAGCGTTGTGAAAATCAGCAATCACCAGTGCAACCACCGCTGTGACTCACATATTGAAATCACTATGAAAATTTTCATAACAATTTTTCATAAACCGGACTATGAAAATTTTCATAAACCATAATATACCTCTCCTTATGAACATTTTCATAAAGCTTAATATCACTCTCACTAATAAAATTTTCATAAAATGTAATATACCTCTCACTATGAAAATTTTCATAAACCGTTCTATCACTCTCACATATTGAAGTCGCTATGAAAATTACTGCTTTCAGACAAATTTTAGTCGCTATGAAAATTTTCATAAAACGTACCATCGCTCCCACATATTGTAGCCGCTATGAAAATTTTCCTAACATTCCAGTTCTCAGACAAACATTAGTCGCTATGAAAATTGGCATAATATTTCCGTTCTCTGACAATCATTGGTAGCTATGAAAATGTTCATAAAAGTCACTATGAAAGCAAAAAGACATACATGTAATGAGGTCAATATGAAAAGGTTCATAATATTATCGTTCTGAAACAAGCATTTGTCACTATGAACTTGGACATACAATGCAGTTAGGTTTACTAATTGTTCCTAATGACGGTTAATTGTCACAATGTTAATGTTCCAAATATATGTCAAGTTAACGGACTCTCTGAATTATACCATAACTGCGGCACGTGTATTAAACATTCTTGTCAAATATTAGTTAGTTGGTTAGGGATTGAAACAGCTAGTGTAAGCAAAAATAGGAACATAAATGTGACTGTGACAGGCAACATTTGGTCTATGCGATTTATGTGTAGTTCCTGATCAAATATGACACCTGTTTTGGCTAATAACGATATACAATGTATGTTGCTTCAGAAACATGACGGGCGTTTCATTCACGGAATAGCGAACGGTGTAGACCCCGATCAGACTACACGGATGTGCATACTACGCTGGTGGCATACCCCATAAGCCCCGTTTTTCCAGTCTCATCCACAAATACTGTGGTTATACGCAAACAATGAATAAGTACTAAACCTTGTATTTTCATGTGGGGCATGCACAATAAAGCAGACTGTCTAGACATACATGTAAAACAGTTGAGTGAAATCGACATTAAACAGTCGGACATGGTGTTCTAATTGACATGTATGCATACGTGTCGTTACCAACTATCATGTGTCTTCCTTACGCATCTGGAATCAGAAAAAACGTTCGTTCCATCAAATAGATTAACGTATTCCTGTATTGTCATATCCTCTGAAAATATAAACAAACGAGTTAAAAGGTGACCATACTATATACATGTATGACAAACATTACGTGACAAGTCATGATCGGAAACAGTGAAAGAAAGTCCCAAATAACAAAGGAATTTCCGTTAAATATAGAACCCATATGGAATTCACCACGCGTAAGTGACGTCCACCTTACAGTATGTATACATGTAGGTACGATTATCATAATACTTGTATGTAGGGTTGGCCCTAAGCACAACTAAATAACGTATACATGCCTGAGTAAAATCCAGTGTTCCGCAGTCAAAACGGAAAGCGATATATACCGCCGAAATCATAGGCATGGTCCAGTCTGACCAAAGTGCCAGTCAGGGTCGGTTATCTAATTAATGAGTTCATACGTTCAGTCAGCCAATCAGATGTTCCATAATATTCGCGGCAAAAACGATGGGGGCGGGATTAAATGCTGTGCGTGTATTCATGTCTGGATGCATGACTAACCCGTACAATGCTGAATTCCTCTTTGTCGTCTGCCTTTTAATTTTATATGTATGTATTTTACAGTATGTATACATGTACGAACAGTTATCATACTACTGGTATGTAGGGTTGGCCCTAAGCAAAACTACATAACGTATACATGCCTGAGTAAAATCCAGTGTTCCGCAGTCAAAACGGAAAGCGAGACATACCGCCGAAAGTATAAGCATGATCAGTCCAGTCTGACCCAAGTGCCAGTCATGGTCGGTTATCTAATTAATGGGTTCATACGTTCAGTCAGCCAATCAGATGTTCCATAATATTGAAGCGGGATTAAATGCTGTGCCGGTCTTCCTTTTAATTTTAGTTTTACACCGGTCTCGGTATATCGTGTTTGGACTGTGTGTCCGTGTGTCCGTCCGTCACAAATTCGACGGAGTTTCGAAAATAAATCTGCCACCCTGTGGAATTCGTGTGCCCACAGGCCACATGTTCTTCTACGTAATGAAAACCTGTTTAGAAAGCACCTGATAATTGTCTCTAATGTGGACAATTAGCATGTGCTGTCCAAAATGTGCATTGTTAAAACAAGTCTGAAAAATATAAAAGCAGACGATAATCTCCGGTTTTGGCCTTTTAAGAGATAATTATAAGTTTAGTCTGTTTCACTATAAGACACGTGTATGTAAACACGTGTAATGGGGTAACCCTTTCCCGGCTAGCGCATATGTGAGGGGATGCTTGCGTCACGCAAGTAGTGGAAAGCATCACCACGGGACACGAATTGCGGTTGTAAAATTGTTATATTAACAGATTATTTGTGAAACATACATAACGTTCACACATTATTGCACGATACATGGATCCAACAAACCCCTAGTGAAATATTGCAGTTCACAATATTCGGGACTCTTCCTTTCACGGATAAATACAACAACATGCGGAGAATGCAATGCAAAGGAGACGATTATCATGAACCAAACATCTTCGCACAGTATTACACCTAACTGTTGATCGAGTGAAATGACAGATTGTACCAAAAATCATTTTAGGATAAATAGACGTACATGTATGTACTAAACTCTATTTACAAACATACATGTACACTATTAATTATGAGTACATAATTATAATTTAATTTAATTACACTGCATTACATAAGCGTTATGACGGAAGAGTCCTACGGAGGAGTCCTTCCAAATGTGCGTTTGTTTCATTTCTACTTCGCTGAGAGTGACTTAACAATCTTGCTAATACACAGTTTATGTAAGTTTATAGTAATAGCTTTGTGTTATATTATAGAATTGTTTCTCAATAACACTATACTCGCGAATTATGAACGTAAACGCCCTGCACGTTTTCCATATATTTTAGTGGGCGAAAAGTAAATACAATTACGCAATTGTTTACCGTTGACCGTCGTGTAGCCATATAGTGCATCATGTGCAGTTAATACAAAATATGACGATAACCTACCGTGATATGGTCCCAAAACGTTTATGCAAGTAATCAACGGATCGTCATGTCACCGTCACAATGCACCGGCAATCATACCTAGCGGATAATTATAATATCACTAGTAAATTGAATTACAATGGTACCACATGTATTATAATTGAATGAGAGTATTCTAATAATTCCAGTGCGTCCGATAACCACATGGAGGCGATTCTCATGTGCAGTACTCCATGACTAAAAGTATTAAAATCGGTGCATTCACTTTGCCAACAAAACATGATAAAACAGATCATATGTGCACCACATTCATCGGATCCACAAATACAATAACACACGTTAATGTCACAATGCAATTATGCGCATACAACAAATGCGCAGACAGTATACTTGGTCATGCTGTTACTGATATATCATTGTCACGGTAGACCTCATTTTCTCACTGCTGTGTTCCTGTCGAACATCAGTCCGTTCATGGAAGAAGGTAGCAGACAACATTTGCAACCAGTGTAGCACTGGATCAGGTTAGATAGATAGATAGATATATAGATAGATATTTTTTTTATAGAGGGTGACTCGGTTGGTCGGAACCAATCTTCCCCGATGCCCTCCTAAGAAGTGCATATACATACATAAATATACAATACATGTTGCAATGATTACATGGTGTATGCATACGTGAATTTAACATGAAGAAACAATAATGATGAGCCATGACGAAATATGGTACCTGTTTCCCAACAGTCCCATATCAGACTGCGCATCGGTGCAGCAGCTTGATCTGGGTCTAATACGTTTATTTCTCAGTGATAATTTCAGTGTTTGCTATAAGACGCTGAATTCGTTCTCGTCCGTCTGATATAGGGTTACACGGTCGCTAAGCTCCACAAGACCAATTGTGTCATGGCAAATCACACACGCGGTCATTGTAAACTATATATCATACATCGTAATTTCGTGATTAGTGACGCTAGCGGGGGCACAATTAACAATTGTATATTAATAGATAATACCGCTACTTCAGCTGCTATCGACCCTTCATCCAGTTAAGACAATTACGGGAAAATGTATTTGTGCAAACATTACACACACTCCAATAAAATATTGCTTTGTTTGCTGTATAAGGCCATAAATCAATACAGTACCTATGTTGATTGAAATAGGCCATTTATTAATTAAATGACTAAGATCATAGCTGATCCAAAACATACGACTATATAAATTATACAGCAAAGGTGGGGTTTGACATCATTTACCGCCTCTCTGACAAGAAGGAACACAGAGTGTGACTTGAACATTATGTAAGTGACGAAAGGGGATGGTGGTGGGATGTTGTTATTAATCTATAATTTTTTCATGCGTATCTTTTAAAAATCTGCATAACAAGGGGACGCTTTTGGAGCGCCCTCTATAATTATAAACCAGCCAAAAATATCGCCACTAGTGAAAGGGACATAACCGTCGTTGATGTAAAATTACCTCCTACATTAGCCTCTATATGGTTATGCCCCCTGATAGATCGTGTCAGTTAGCACAAATAAATTTATACTCAGTAAATTATCATTTGTGCAAACATTACACACACTCCAATAAAATATTGCTTTGTTTGCTGTATAAGGCAATAAATCAATACAGTACATATGTTGATTGAAATAGGCCATTTATTAATTAAATGACTAAGATCATAACTGATCAAAATCACACGACTATATAAATTATACAGCAAAGGTGGGGTTTGACATCATTTACCGCCACATTGTAGATTCAGTCAGCATAAAATTAGAATCTACAACCTCACCCAAACCGAGTGTGTGAATGACTGTGGCAGAGAATGTGAACATTTTTACAGAGAGAACGGATAATGAAAATGACATCGTACAAATGACAGATACATGTAGCACCAAAACCGTAACGGATACTATGACTAACACATCTACATGATACTAACCGCCAACCACTGTCACAAACGATTCAATGGTAATTTTAAAGGCGCAGAAAATTGCTATACATAAACTAAAACATGGCATAGAGCCAGTATACAGCATTAACAATCATACATGAAAGGTAGCGCAATCACACTGGCATTATCGATATGCACCTGAAGAACATATGCGAACACCAACTCCACATGATGGTCCCATATATACATATACATGTAAGTACATCTAAATCAAAAGGGAATATAGTTATAACGGTGTATGATGAGCGGCATACACAAATATGGAGTGAGCCAGACAGACCATAACAGAGCTAGTGTCAGACAGGCATCGCTCCACCGTAATTATAACCTATGTGTGATGTGCATATTCAGTCCACATAATAATAACCTGATTGATTGATTGAATATTGGTGTGTAACGGCCTATGAACAGCTGAGGTTATTCAAGGCCAGGCCAACGGGTTGGACTCTCCCGTATTCAACCTGTCCAAAATCAAACTCAATATTTACAGAAACCATAATTATATACAGTCCCGAAATTAGAATATCCTGACCTGGTGCCAGGTCCATGCCACACAAGAGTCACCTAGCTCCAACCCCAAAAGTAATATGATTAGGTCCAATCTTATTACATTCTTAATGGGACATAACATAATTTAGCTCTTAAGTACCAGGGGCGAAACGGCACATGAGGGCCAAATCATGTACCAACTGTGAAAACTGTACCTGAGGGCCAAGCCGAGCACATCATTAATCTGTGAAATATCAGTAACCATACAGAGGACTCGCCAATTACATCCAAGCGGCGCGAGCCAAACGGGGGCACAGCCCTCATGTCCGACCAACACTCCTCAGATGGAACCAAATGTACATGAATTACACCCGAATGCTGTCAGACAAACGAGGGCCCTGTCCTCATGCCTGATTGACATAATTCAGATGGAATCCATGGGGCGCGAACAAGATCCCTGATCTTATGTTCAGCATAATCGACTGATTAATAATCATTGTCAGCAGCTAATGCAAATACTCGATCACTCTGTAAGGATATGAACATACCAACACTAAGTAACTGAACCAATGCGCCCAATGGCATTCTGATGAGTGACAACCGCATGCTGCCGGTCAAACGAGGGCCCTGACCTCATATCCGACCAGCAGCATTCAGATGGCAGAGGCGATTGCCGCCCTGTTAAATCAAGTTACAAGCACCTTTATATAAAAAAACAACAGGAATAAGAAAGTTACTAATAAAATCTAACATGAATACAATTACAACACGCAAACATGTCTAGAAAAACCTGCAGAGCAAACATCAACAGTGAAAATATCTCGGAGTAAGTTACAACCGCAATAACGGAATGCGAATATATTTCTTGAATGCCCCTGACCGCCACCTGCCCATCAGCGGAACCTGTTCATCTAAATAACCCATGGAGGCAGCAGTGGTAGCTGCCCCAATACGGAAACTGTGACCCCGATACTGTTCCGGATCATAACCCGCCCACTTTAGTGACATACGAAGATGATCAGTGAATAATTTTCTTGAAACCGGTAACCCCACGGGAAATGAAAACAAAGGTCCCGTATCCCGACCCCGCAAGCTGACAAAATGTTTAAATGCCTGAACAGGGCGAAGGGAAGGAACCGTGCCTGAAGCTAACTCCAGATTAAAAACCCGTTTTCCGGAGTTGGCCTTGAAGTTATCCATATATATGATCAGTTTTTCACCCCCTTGACTTGACGGACAAAGAGTCACCTGATCAATGGAAATCGCATAGTTCTGTGGGGTAGACGTAATTTCACCAACACGCAAAAAGGCATGAAAGGCAAACAAATACATGGTGCGCAACAGCATACGGCAGTAATTCGAGGTAGTAATATGTGGCAATGAAGCCACAATTTCCTTGAGAATAGCAGGCGTGATGGGAAGGCGACTGTCAGGGGACCGCTTGTCTTTAGCATAACCCTGTAACATTTTCTTAACGACGAAACAATGAGTCGGGTCAACATAACCCTGCAATTTATGAAAATAACTCAGTGCCGATATATATGTCGTGACCGTTGATGGGGCGAGCTTATTGGTGTAACAATGTGAAACAAACATGAGTAAACTGTTTCTTGTTACTGGGAGAGACGCAGGGCCACCCAAATACAGAATACAAAACCTATTATGAACCTCCCACGCATGCTGATACGTGCTGTGGGTTGAATTTGCTAAGGCCTTATTGAGCAGACCAACTGCAACTGCTTCAAATCTCCCACACATCCAACGGGAGCTGCGTCGGGCAAGCATCCATATGCGGTGCTGTCTGTCTGAAGTCTGCTACCTGTAAACGGGACAACTGGTCAGCCAATGTATTGACCTGACCTGGGATATGGCGCGCCTTGAACAATACATTGTGTCGCATTGCCTGAATAACCAACCGTCTAAGAAGTTTCATCAACATACAAGCTTTCGATGTCTGCTTGTTGATGACATGAACGACAGCCATGTTATCAGAAAAGAAGCAAACACATTTGTTTGCCAAACGGGGCGCCCATATCTCCAGAGCCACAACGATCGGGAACATTTCCCTGACACAGATATGGTAATCTGCCGGCTGTCCATCTACAACCGCACGTATCTGCGGCTCAGGCTGTAACAGTGCCTCAGGCACACATGGTGAAACACTACAGACAGCACTGGTTGCGTCAGCAGACACCGCATCCTCCCGCCTAACAGCGGCCACCGGTGGGGCTAAATACCCCATTGACGACAATGTTCCCACAACATTCTGTGTTATCACGGGCATCATCATGTCCAGCATGTCCTGAAACCGATCTGAAACAGTCCCATCCACCCTGATAACTTCGAGGTCCGTGTCTGGGTTCCCAGGCGTACTGGCGGCAGCAGTGCGACGCCTTTTCGCTGGTGGACCCTGTTTCCGCCAAGACGACATTCTGACTCTACCTGTACAAACAAATAAATGATTGTTAATGACGCGGGAGATAACCCAAGTTAATCATGCAAGTGTCCCGATCTTCCCGACCAATGTCAAGAACGCCCAATAACACAGGTATGCAAGTAGTGTCTTAAAAGCTAATCCATTCGACCTGTTGATTGGTGTTTAACGGCCTATCAACAACTAAGGTAATTTAAGGCCGGGCAAACGGGTTGGAATATCCCGTATTCAACACGTCCAAAAAGATGGAAATTCACAAAATCAGAGCTCAATATTTACATGAACTATATATGCAGCCCTGAGAATAGGTAAAACACTTGAACACATTTAACACAGGCCACTGTTAAAATGCCTAAAACTGACACCCCTATCGAGATGACATGGCTAGCAACAACTATACCTATAAATAATAATACATGAAAACATCATACATAATTTATTGTTATTGAGATACAATTCTACAATATAACACAAAACTATTACCATAAACTTACCTAAGAAAGTATGTATTAGCAAGATTGTTATGTCACTTTCCACGAAGTAGAAATGAAACAAACGCAAATTTGGATGGACCACTCCGTCATAACGCTTATGTAATGCAGTGTAATTAAATTCAATTAGAGTTATGTACTCAGAACTAATATTATATGCGTGTTACCCCATTACACGTGTCTACATACAAGTGTCTTATAGTGAAACATTTTTTATAATTAACTCTTAAAAGGCCAAAACCGGAGATTATCGTCTGCTTTTTTATTTTTCAGATATGTTTTAACAATGCACATGTTGGACAGCACATGATAAGTGTCTACATTGGAGACAAATATCAGGTGCTTACAAACCAGGTTTTCATTACGTACACGAAAATGTCGGCACACGAATTCCACAGGGTGGCAGATATATTTTCGAAACTCCAGCGAACTTGTGAAGGACGGACACAAGGATACACAGTCCAAACACGATATGCCACCGGCTCTACCGAGACCGTTGTAAAACTAAAATTAAAAGACAGACGACAAAGAGGAATTCAGCATTGTAAGGGTTAGTCATGCATCCAGACATGAATACCAGCGCAGCATTTAATCCCGCCCCCTTCGTTTTTTGCCGCGAATATTATGGAACATCTGATTGGCTGACTGAACGTATGAACTCATTAATTAGATAACCGACCCTGACTGGCACTTTGGTCAGACTGGACCATGCCTATAATTTCGGTGGTATATCTCGCTTTCCGTTTTGTCTGCGGAACACTGGATTTTACTCAGGCATGTATACGTTAAGTAGTTTTGCTTAGGGCCAACCCTACATACAAGTATTATGATAATCGTACCTACATGTATACATACTGTAAGGTGGACGTCATTTGCGCGTGATGAATTCCATATGGGTTATATATTTAACGGGAAATTCCTTTGTTATTTGGGACTTTCTTTCTAATGTTCACTGTTTCCGATCATGACTTGTCACGTAATGTTTGTCATACATGTATATAGTATGGTCACCTTTTAACTCGTTTGTTTATATTTTCAGAGGATATGACACTACAGGAATACGTTAATCTATTTGATGGAACGAACGGTTTTTTCTGATTCCTGATGTGTAAGGAAGACAAATGATAGTTGGTAACGACACGTGTGCATACATGTGAATTAGAACACCATGTCCGACTGTTTAAGGTCGATTTCACTCAACTGTGTTGCATGTATGTCTAGACAGTCTGCTTTATTGTGCATGCCCCGCATGAAAATACAAGATTTAGTACTTATTCATTGTTTGCGTATAACAACTGTATTTGTGGACGAGACTGGAAAAACGGAGCTTATGGGGTATGCCACCAGCATAGTATGCACATCCGTGTAGTCTGATCGGGGTCTACACCGTTCGCCATTCCGTGAATGAAACGCCCGTCATGTTTCTAAAGCAACATACATTGTATATTGTTATTAGCCAAAATAGGTGTCATATTTGATCAGGAACTACACATAAATCGCATAGACCCAATGTTGCCTGTCACAGTCACATTTATGTTCCTATTTCTGCTTATAATAGCTGTTTCAATCACTAACCAACTAACTAATATTTGACAAGAATGTTTAATACACGTGCCGCCGTTATGGTATAATTCAGAGAGTCCGTTAACTTGACATATATTTGGAACATTAACATTGTGGCAATTAACCGTCAATAGGAACAATTAGTAAACCTAACTGCATTTTATGTCTAAGTTCATAGTGACAAATGCTTGTTTCACAGCGATACTATTATGAACCTTTTCATATTGACCTCATTACATGTATATGTTTTTGCTTTCATAGTGACTTTTATGAACATTTTCATAGCTACTAATGATTGTCAGAGAACGGAAATCTTATGCAAATTTTCATAGCGACTAATGTTTGTCTGAGAACGGGAATGTTAGGAAAATTTTCATAGCGGCTACAATATGTGGGAACGATGGTACGTTTAATGAACATTTTCATAGCGACTAAAATTTGTCTGAAAGCAGTAATTTTCATAGCAACTTCAATCTGTGAGAGTGATAGAACGGTTTATGAAAATGTTCATAGTTAGAGGTATATACCATTTTATGAACTTTTTAATAGTAACAGTGATATTACGCTTTATGAAAATGTTCATAGCGAGAGGTATATTACATTTTATGAAACATTTAATAGTGAGAGTGATTTTGCGCTTTATGATCATAGCGAAAAGAAAGGATATTCACTACATAACATTTTATGAAAATTTTAATAGTGACAGTGATATTAAGCTTTATGAAAATTTTCATAAGAAGAGGTATATTACGCATTATGAAAATTTTCATAGTCCGGTTTATAAAAATTTTCATAGCTTGAGCGCTAGTACATTTTATGAAAAATTGTTTGTCTCAGAACGGAATGTTATGAACATTTTCATAGTGATTTCAATATGTGAGTCATAGCGGTGGTTGCACTGGTGATTGCTGAGAAATTCTTATGAACAATTTCACAACGCTTGAAGGCAAAGGAGATCGCAGTGATAGTATGCTATGTCGTATATACTGAACGTCTGTTCCTAATGTCTGTTCTTAGAATCTGGTGAAATATTATGATAATTTTCATAGTCAAGTGCAGTCTGAATTTTTCATAACCCTCCTTATGCATATGGGGTCGCTATTTGAGCAACTGGATTTGCTCAATCAAAACTGGAGTCCAGTGCATATGATGGATACTTTTTCCCGCCCCTATGTTGAACATATTTGCGAATCTGAAAATATTGATTTGACCCAAAATACTCTTTTAAGACAAAATAACTTTTTATTCGCTGAATTTATGCGACTTTTGATACATCTAACGTGTTCAGCATGTAAATAAATTGGATAAAACAAAGTTTTCACCCACGAATTGGACGCTAATGCCATTTCAGTGCATAGTTTATACAAATTATTTTTTAAATTAATGTTCAATGTCATCATAAAGCCTCAGCAACGCTAAAATGTACGTCGCACGTTGCTGACGTCATTAAAGGCAAAACGACGTCACAACGCTATGACATGAGAATAAACATGTCAACAACCATTATAAAAATAAACATCAAACCTTTTTACTATTTTACGGGGTAAATGTAATACTCTGTGACCGTACTATTGCCCTATTAGAAATGTGTCGTTGCTCGATGTGAGACAAGCACGTGTAGGGTGGGCGTGACAAGGAAATCTCACATAAGCTTGACTATACGAATTTATCCCGTCAACACAGTGCGTATGTGCCGTGAAACACGGTGCCGTGAAACATTTTTGATATCCAGTCAATACTATTTTTGCATTTTTACAGCCATTTGTAGCTGTTGACGGGATAAATAGAATAGTAGGTTAGTGCCGTGAATGGGAAAAAATATCTGGCGCGGCACGAAAACGTGATGTGCTCGGCAGAGCCTCGCCCATCCCGTTTCCTGAGCCTTGCCAGATATTTTTTCCCATTCACGGCACTAACCTACTATTCTCTATATCCTTGTCTCGGAGCATCTGTTGGGCAGAATATATAGTCTCTGTACAACGTGTGTCAGTTATATTTAACGCTGATCTTGGAGCAAGAACAATATATCTTCCCAGCTGAACTTAAAAGGTGTCCTGAGCTGAACTTAAAAGGTGTCCTGAAGCAGTTCTTGGACTGGAAATGTTTGATAAAAACATCTTCCCTAATCCGTCTTGCTTTGGAACATTTCGAAACTTGGCAAGCCGCCGGTATTGTTGCTGTTGATATCATATGACAACAATTAAGCACTGCCAAAGGATTTGGGCATCAAATGGGAATTAATATGCTTTGAACGCCCAATGGAGAAATTGGCACAGAATGTTAATATTAATGCACTGGCATATGGGACAGAAGAGAATAAAATGAAATTATTGATGCTCGTGCTTCATATCATCACGTGCATATGGACAGATCTTTCGAGAAGATATCGGTTATACAGCAGTAAGTCATAAATCATGGAGGCGTTGCAACAGCAACAGCATGGTTCGCATCAGCTATGTGTGAGTAATATTCCAAAGACACCTAAAGCACTAAAAGGCACTTTCCACTGCACATTTTGCCGAAATTCATCAAAACTCATGACACCCATATCAAGTGTCATTTAAACTCATTTTCAGAGGTGATTTTACTATAATACACAATGCAATACTTTCCTGAATGACACAATTCCTATTTGAACTATCCAACACATTCTCAGTCCATTTGACTTACTTCTGTAAATGTGTTGACAAATGCTGCACTAATACATGACCATATGTAACTCTGGCCGTCGTTTGTATTACTAGTTTGCCTTACTAGTTTGCCTTAAGTCCCCGGAATCAGCCTTCTAAACATACATAATATACACAGGTAACGATACTGTATTTAATATTGCATCCCAGCAAGGGCGATATTGGTA
Organism: Conchocele bisecta; assembly: GCA_029237695.1. Classification (NCBI taxonomy): domain Eukaryota; kingdom Metazoa; phylum Mollusca; class Bivalvia; order Lucinida; family Thyasiridae; genus Conchocele; species Conchocele bisecta. Next base: position 113,055,929 of record CM055267.1, on the reverse strand, counting down.
ACCCGAGGAATCAATGTCGACCAAGGCGACAGCAGAAGTGGCATAATTTTACGTCCGAGGAATAACACCATCCACTGTCACCTTTGCTTGGATGCAACATCTATTTTATTTTACCGAACCGACCGAAATTGTACTAGACAAATCATACTTTTGGTCCGTGTTTGTTGACATTTTCTGCAGACTGAATGCATCAAACGCCCACTGCTCTGCATTATTTCACTATAAAAGGTGGTAAGTCGACGCACTTAGGGCCCCCTATAGGTGATTTGAGAAACAATTACAAACACTTTAAAAAAATAAGCAGACAGATGGACGGACGTACGATCAATTCAATAGCGAGGGTAAATGTATTAATGTGGTAGGATGTATCGTTACTAAGTAATGCATGTGTGCAATATGAAGATATTAGCTGAAGGGAAACAGAACATATAGGTGATTTGAGAAACTCTTACAAAAACCTTCCAACAAAATAAACTGACAGACGGACGGACATACGATCAGTAGCGAGCGTAATTATATTAATGTGGACGGATGTATCATTACTAAGTAATGCATGTGTGCAATATGAAGATATTAGCTGAAGGCAAACAGAAATTATAGTTGATTTGAGAAACTGTTACAAAACCTTTCAAAACATCAACAGACAGACAGACGGACGGAAGGACGTATTAGCGATGGTAATTGTATTAATGTTGAAGGTTGTATCGTTACTAAGCAATGCATGTGTGTAATATAAATATATTAGCTGAAGTCAAACAGAAATTATATTTGATTTGAGAAACCATTAAAAAACCTTTTAAAACATCAACACCCAGACATGCAGACGGTCTGACGTACTAGCGAGGGTAATTGCATTAATGAGGAAGTTTGTATCGTTACTAAGCCAAAAAATAAAAATAATAAGCAGACAGATGAACGGTCTTACGATCAGTAGCAAGGGTAAATGTATTCATGTGGTAGGATGTATCGTTACTAAGTAATGCATGTGTGCAATATGAAGATATTAGCTGAAGGCAAACATAAATTATTGGTGATTTGACACAAAACTTTCTAAAAACAAATAAACAGGCAGACGGACGTACGATCAGTAGCGAAGGTAATTGTACTAATGTGGAAGGATTTATCGTTACTAAGTAATGCATGTGTGCAATATGAAGATATTAGCTGAAGGCAAACAGAAATTATAGTTGATTTGAGAAACTGTTACAAAACCTTTCAAAACATCAACAGACAGACAGACGGACGGACGTACTAGCGAGGGTAATTGTATCAATGTGGAAGTTTCTATCGTTTCTAAGAAATGCATGTGTGCACTATGAAAATATTAGCTGAAGTCAAACAGAAATTATAGTTGATTTGAGAAACTGTTACAACACCTTTCAAAACATCAACAGACAGACAGACGGACGGACGTACTAGCGAGGGTAATTGTATCAATGTGGAAGTTTGTATCGTTACTAAGCAATTCATGTGTGCAATATGAAGATATTAGCTGAAGTCAAACAGAAAGTATAGTTGGTTTGAGAAACTGTTGCAAAAAAACTTTCAAAAAAGATACGGACGGACGGACGGACGGACTGACATCCCTTAGGTGGTTTTTACTATATAAAAGATCAAAGGAATGACCACCTAAGGAACAATAGGCTTAAGTGGTCAACGGAATAAATCTATTGTATTCTTTTGTCTTAGGCCACGCCTCTAACCACCTAAGACCCTGTACGTGTGCCCGGACGGACTGACAGACGGATGGACGGACAGACGGATGGACGGACAGACAGACAGACAGACAGACAGACAGACAGACAGACAGACAGACAGACAGACACAGACAGACAGACAGACAGACAGACAGACAGACAGAAGACAGACAGACAGACAGACAGACAGACAGACAGACAGACAGACAGACAGACAGACAGACAGACAGACCAGACAGACAGACAGACAGACAACAGAACAGACAGACAGACAGACAGACACAGACAGACAGACACAGACAGACAGACCAGACAGACAGACAGACAGACAGACCAGACAGACAGACAGACAGACAGACAGACAGACAGACAGACAGACAGACAGACGGGACGGGACGGGACGGGACGGGACGGGACGGGACGGGACGGGACGGGACGGGACGGGACGGGACGGGACGGGACGGGACGGGACGGGACGGGACGGGACGGGACGGGACGGGACGGGACGGGACGGGACGGGACGGACGGGACGGGACGGGACGGGACGGGACGGGACGGGACGGGACGGGACGGGACGGGACGGGACGGGACGGGACGGTCCCGTCCGGGACGGGACGGGACGGCGGGACGGGACGGGATGGGACGGGACGGGACGACGGGACGGGACGGGACGGGACAGGGACAGGGACAGGGACAGGGACAGGACAAGGACAAGGACAGGGCGATAAGCGTTTGCCATCAAAACTTACCCATATCATATCTCGCATGAGACATTCAGCAAATTCAACTGCACAACGGCTAGGCACATGAAGAATTACGTTATGAACCGGCAACAGTACATTTTGGACGGTAGACATTGCGCAATATGTAAAGTAGTAAAAATACTGCAAAGGTATACAACCTTTATACAATGGTTGTATGTGAGGTATATGAATAATGAATGTCACCCTGCTTCTATCTACTGTATTGGTTTTAGCTTTGCGTGAATCCAGTCTCATGACATCATAAATGTGTTTTGATAACAACAATTGCTTATCTGAGGTTCCCTATCTTATTGTACAACGTACAAGTTGTCTCATAATATAAGCATGAAACAGTTACAGCGAACATACATGCATGTCATAATACACAGTTTTTATTTGTTTCTCTCTTCTTCTTTTTCATCTCGTTCACCATTTTGTTCCTCTGATATATCATGTATATAGTAATTACAAATTATATATGATGCCTTAGCATACTAAATGTTCATCGTTATTTTATGTGTTCCAGATGATGTCATTCTTTTGTGATGATGACGTCGCATCATTTCTTAAAACTACTATTACATATGCACATGTCTTCATGGAGACTTCCTGAATTTTCTATATAATTAGCAATTATCAGTTCATCTAGTGTATTTGGTGTGGGTTTATACACTCTTTTCTTCCGATTGGAAGAAGCTGCCACTTAGTTCTAGTCTTGTAGGCACTAACTTTGCTACCAAATAACAATACATCGATTTGCCACTAATGGTGCAACTTCGAAATCTGGAAATGTCAAATGAATAACAGTTATTTAATATACGATGTTACAGTGTATAGCCCAACTGAAAAACAATACATATTAAAGGTACACGCCCACTCAGTAGGCATAAACTAGTCGTTATGTCAAAAGAGGGTTAATCATCTGAGACATTTTTCTGGCAAAATAAACATTCATTCTCCATTACCCCCACATATTGAATGGCAGTATTATACATTGTATATCAGACGTAAATTTCCACACTGATATCAGGGGCTATAACCATGTTTCCTTAAAATGTTAACGGACACTTATGTTTATTCTCTGTATTTATTTTTTGATGGGCAATGATCATACTTTATAATCTGTCTAAAATATAATCTTTTCAGGTGACGCATTTAAAGGTACATGCCCACTCAGTAGGCACAAAATGTTCTTTATATCCGATACATCATATGAGACATTTTATATCAGACGTACATTCCAACGCTGATATCAGGGGCGATAACCATGTTTCCTTAAAAGGGACATTACTATTTATTATCTGTATTTATGTTTTGATGTGCAATGATCATACATTATACTCTGTCGAAAATATTATTTTTTCAGGTGACGCATTTAATTAGAATAAATAATTAAAAAATATCATGCCTCATTTGCATATCAAAATAGCCTAATACCACCGCGCGTCACTATCAGTAAAATAAATATTACTAAATGATTATATCTGTATAGCGGCACTCGTAATTTTTAGAACTGGTGGAATAATGACACAATCCTACACTTATTTAATTCCTATAAAGAACATTTTGTGCCTACTGAGTGGGCATGTACCTTTAATTAGTATAAATAATTAAAAAATAGCATGCCTCATTTGCATATGAAAATAGCTTGATACCACGGCGAGTAATTAAGTCATCAGTGACCTTGACCTTGGGCGGTTGGACGTGGGTCGTATGCAAATGAAGTGTAATGGGGGATATATGCAGTTACCTGGGTACCTTTTATACAATCCTTTAATATTCTGTTGTTATGTTACAATTGTAAGAACATTTTATGCCTCTTAGATGAGACCCCGATTTTAAGAAATCAATCTGATCAGTACATATACGAGCATCGGTGTGTTGTGTATGCATACACGTCGGACAATGTCTTTCGGAAACCACCTGATCCCATACCCTGTATATCAGGCCACACGTATATGAGAGCATTAGCAGACCAGCATCTGGACTGACCACCTTATCCCAAATTGTCTGTCTGTAACGCAGGGAGACTTACATGTAGCGTTACAGACAGACACATTTGGTTAAGATCTCCTGAGTGTATTAATTATCAGCATATATTTCACGCAGCGCTCAAATTACATGTGACTGTACCCTCGTCAAAGTTACATATTGCAAAGTATCTAGTCTTCAGCATGTTCAGCAAGCTTACCCAATTCTTGGTAGTGGGAGTGCTGGCGTCCTTGTGCGTACAAGAAGCTGTATCCTTCCCACATCAGGGATGTGTTCACCGGGCACATAGGGACTTCATCAGATTGACTGTGCCGTACAACATAATCTATGTATAAAACAACAAATGGGTCTGTGATTGGAGAAACGTGGCTTATGGCAGTTGTGACCAGTGTAGCTTCTGATCAAATAGCACACTCCTATAACATGATAACGATATATATCACTTGATATAATTCAGTTCGTTACAGAAGGGGAAAGACTACTACGTTTCCTCTTTGCAGAGGCATATTTGCATCTATTTGTGCTGTTATGTTTTGATTATTTGACACCATTTGCAAAAAGTTCAAACTCAAAAGGGTAATATTTCCACGTTTTATGAAGGAAATATTTTGACTAATAGTTAAGAAACGTTGGACATTTCAAACACAAACTCGTCTATATATGTTGCCAATTGATATAATTGGCATTAAAATAAACTTTTGATCGCATCAGTAACCAAACAATTGGAAACCACTTTTCTAAAGGCGTAGATTCACTTAAATTTGTCAAATTATAGCACTTTTCTAACACCATTTAAGAAAGAGGAAATTTCCATTTTTTACTTCGAAGCATGTTGATCATTAATATAATTCAGCATTAAAATCAACATTAAATTAATATTATCACTAACCAAACAGTGGAAATTTCCACTGTTTGGTTAGTGAACATATCAAAACAACGCTATGTAGTCGCTCACGTCCATCGCATCGCCGATTAATTGCTAATTACGCATTAGCTTGACATAGTGCATTTTCACATTTGTTTGGTTTCTTGATAAAGCAAGGTTTGGCAGCACATGAGAATCGTCTCCTATGTCGATTCTTTGTAAAGAAATATAAATGTATTCATGTTTTCTTTTCACATTTGTTGATTTCTTAATAAAATAGCTTTGTCAACACATGAAATCGTCTCATTAGACGATACTAATGGGGTTTCTTTTATTAACAAAAAATATTTATTTCTTAATAATAACACATGTAAAGGCAACACATGAGAATAGTCTTCTATGACAAAACCATTTATATTCTGTACGAATATTAGCATTATTGTCAAGCCCGCCTGCGGAAAGCGAGACATAGTGCACTTCTCACAATGACGTCCGGGTGTCCGTCCGTGCGTCCGTCCGTATTTTTAATTGTTGACAGTATTATCACCGAAAACCGGCGATGCAACATAGAATGAAATGTCGAATCTAGCCCAGTTATTGGGGAAACTGTTAGAACGGGCAAACAATTGACACATTCAAAAACTAGAAATGTGGCATTAAGGTTTCGAACGCACCAAGTCTGTGACATTGACCCTGTCTTAGCGGGGGCGGGACGAATGTGGATTTGTCACATGGCGGTAGAGGACCATTGGAGCTGAGCAATGTGTGTGTGAAATGTGAAGCAGATCCGAGTAAGAAAACAGAAATTATAAGCCATTTACCAGAGAGTTAAGGTTTTGGGACGGACGTACGTACGGACGCCGTTAACACTATATGCCCCCTCACCATATGGTGGGTGGGGGGGGGGGGGGGGGGGGAAGGGGGCGGGGGCATAATAAACGATGCAATTTGTGTTTCTCGAGTCGGGTTCCATATGGTGAAGAGGAAATACGATCGATTACACACCGTGAAAATCTTGTTGGAATGTAAATGCCAATTGTCACGTACGATATTTCAGTTTACCGACGTTACGTCAGCTGCTATTTTAAGTATGTATGGTCGCTCGTTAAGGGCATTTCTTTACTTCTTTTAAAAGTAATGGGTTGTTGCCTAGGGGATAGAACACCTGACTTCAAATCTGGAGGTTGTGTGTACAAAGTAGTGAACACAGTGGTTCGTCGCATTTTTTTATTTTTGCTGAGTCATTGTGTCGATGTACAAAGTAATAACACAGTGATTCGTCGCATTTTGCAGAGTAATTTTTTCGCAAAACGCTGCAATTACTTACGATACAAAATGTGACGTGAAAAATAACATGCAATACTGTACATTGGTAGGAAAACCTTGTTGCATATTTACCTGTAGCGCATGCACGGTGACCGTCACCGGGAATCACCGTGAATCACCCTTAGGGCCTCGCTGGTTTCAGTCACGGTGACCATTTTCAACGGTCGCGGTGACGATCACCGCGAATAATCGTCACCGTGAATCACAGTGACATGTCCGCGCTGAGGAAGATCGCGGGGATGGGTGGGTCGCGCACGCAAAAAATTGAGTGTACTGTAAGTATTATTTGATATTTTCCTTAATATGCAATGGATTTTGATGAAATCTGGCGCAGCAGACGCGTCTTCATGAGCTACATTTGGTGGTCTAGGGAGTTTGGCACAGACTTATGTCGTTTTTGCGAAGAATCGATTTCCGTGTCGGAGACACGGATATCGATTCTTCGCAAAAACTTCAGAGGTTTGGGCGAAAATCAAGAGACCACCAAATGCAGCTTAACAAGACGCGTTTGATGCGCCATATTACATCAAAATCCGTTACGTAATACGGACACTATAAAAGAATACGTATAGGATTGCTGTTGCAGCGGTCAGATTTAGGTTTTACAGCGTCCAGATTCCCGTAAAAATGGCTGAACATGAAAACAATTTTCAGGTAAGTGTTACATTTGCATTTATAATTATTACATATTAAGGAAGCCAGCCTCGTTAATCTTCTTACGGGATGCCCAAAAGTATCCGTCAGCCATAACAAAAATTGCTTAACCTTGTTGAAGCTGTGTATTCGAAATTGAAGACGGAAATCAAAATAAAGTTTGCGTAGTTGGCATGGTTAGCAAAGGGCACTTGAAATGTTTTGCAAAAGTAGCACAGATTCGCCTTTTATGAACATATACCACGCCGTTTGTTGACCCCAGCACCTGGATTCGTTGAATATATGTAGACGAATACAATTGCAGAAAAAATCAACAAAGCAACACACTGAATCACTGAATGCAAACTACGGCCAGTTTTTCATGCAGCGATGGACAATGCTGATTGACAGACAGCGGCGTATATATTCCTGCACTAGTTTCCACGTGTCGAGATACGACGCCGTTTGCATGGTTTGGGCGAAGGCTGCATTTTTATTTTACAAATAATTGTGTATGTATTTGACATTATGGATGTTACATGCTTATAATTGGAAAGAATGCACGTTTAGATACGCGTTGACTAAACAGCCAATGATCGTCACCTGGTCGTTTCCGGTATTTACAGCCAGTTTCATTAGATGTAGGCCATCGCCATTAATTTATCATATATAACCTATCCATTGACCAATAGCATAAGCATCTGGATTATTTTATTTACCGTACTAGCGCGCATGAATATGTATTGATTTAGTGTGGTTAAAGTCACACTTTCATATCACATGGTTGATATTTGGGTGTTGTATGGGTTATTTCGGTATATCTAGTATAACTAGAAGTACAAAGGTTTGAAACAGAGGTTCTACCCGCGCACGTTTTTAACCAATAAAACCATTTTTTTAAGCGATGACAATAAATCCGGTCCCAAACTGTTTGTTGAGATTCATGTATTTGATCTTAACGCCAATACAAGACAAACATTTAATATATATTGTCTGAAAATCGTTAAATATTCTCGGATAGATTAGCGAGCTCTTTTAGCGGAGTAATTTGTTTACACATCCTTACATAGACGAAGTTCATTGACTGACACACATGTGTCAGCTAATAATAGCGTGACGGAGTAATGTCGTAGAGGATTTTGACACATCGTGGGAAAACGCAATTGTATGATTTTAATGTCTTAAATGGAGGAACAGATAAATGCAGTTCACGTATTCTACCGGCATCAGCAGATTGATATATGCCGCCTTAATCGATAGAACCCGAATTTGTAGTTTGTGGTTGAAAATCGATGATATAAGCGGTCTGAAAGCAACGCATGTTGAAAATTGTATTGGCCATATATTGAAAAAGGTTCATTCCATTGTTCCGTTGTGGGTATTTTGACAGTATAAAAAGGTCCGAACGTTCGGAACGGTGAATGTGTGGATAATTGACGATTTCTGTCGTGTGTAATGATTGAGCATTAGTAGTTGCACAAAACTACATGTATGTAAATTACCCAAAACCAACGAAATCCACCAAAATACCAATATGACTCCAACATACTGGCCATCTGTTCAAACAGCTGTGGTTAAAGTAAAGCTAGTTGTGCAAGATTGTGGTACGGATAAAAGACACTATAATATAAAATCCTTAAAATAGAAAAGAAATTAATGTATTCAGTCATGATATACAGTTTACATTAACAACGGTATGATATATTACTGTAGGGAACGTACAACTAGTAACATGTTTGCATATTTCCCTTATGGGCGACGTGGCTCATTGACAGTTACTGTGCATGAATTTGGGATGTTATGGTGGACCACCTCCATTTTTATTGTTCCTATATAAACTAACCAACTACATGTACCACACATTTTGCCATTCTCTGCTACTTTCATATTTCGCATAGATGTTGTGGGATCTATTTTCCCATAACCTGCACCTGGATATTCACTAATTAAAATATAGGTTTAATTATGTTTACGAAAGATAAATTCAATTTCTGTGACCATCCTGGTGGTGGCGCAAAAATGTCAGCGTCTGGAAATAAAACTGGTGAATTGGCGAAGCGGTTTCAGAGATATAGTATTCTTAAAAACTTTAACCTAAATCCCAATAAAAACGTTAAGGTCAATTTCAAAGTAATTTGACCTCGACTTCGGGCACAGGGGTCGCACGGGTGGGGCGTAGAATGACAATATGCCGAGGCTTTGATAGTATACAGAAATACTCTAACCATAAACCTTGACCAAAAACGTTAACCAAAATATTTAACCCGGACGCACGTACGTACGTACGCCAATGTGCCAACTGTATATAGCTGTCCGTAAGCGGGCACGACACAAATCAATATTTGTAAGCGATAATAAAACCGGTCCCAAATTGTTTGTATATATTAATGGACTGGACCTGAACACCCAAAACAAGTCAAACATTTCTATATCACGTCTGAAAAACATCAAATATTCTCGGATAGGTAGTCGATCTCTCTGAGCGGAGACATTTAGTTACACAGCCGTGTTAACCACATTACAGCGCGACGTTCATTGACTGACACGAGTACATGTGTCATCCAATAATGACGGGGGATGTCGTAGTGGATTTTGACACATCGCGAGAAAATGGCTGTCCAATCAACGGAGCGCCTCGCGTGTACTCTCTGCTCAGAGCCTACAGAGGGCTCGCCAGAAAGTCTGGCAATTGTATGAATCTTAATGTCTTAACTGTAGGAACAGATAAATGCAGTGCATGTATATATATATATATATACAATGTATATGTTTCCTGAATCGATAGAACCCGAATTTGGAGTTTGTGGTTTAACATTGATGATATAATCGCTTTGAAAGCAACACATGTTGGAAATTATGTAAACTATGTAACTTACCCAAAACCAACGAAATCCACCCAAATCCACCAAAATACCCACATGACACCAAAATAACTAGACACTATCTATGTAAGACCTGGTATTCCCCCATGGCATGCTGGACTCTAACTAGAGATTGTGTATAAAAAAAACAACTTTAAATGTACACAAAATTCAAAGTCATTAGAGAACGTCGTACAAACTTTTTGCAGCAACATTTTGAAGGTCACAAAGGTCAAGGTCATGTCACTGGTGGTGCGATTTCATCACACATGTTCAGATGAATGAAGTGTCCAAATATTAAAGAAATCATTCAAGTACATGTAATATTGAAGCTATTGCGTGATGGAGAAACTGTTACAAACGTTTCGACGTAAGAAAATTGCAATCCTTCAAGTAATTCGAAGATACATGTATTACAGAGCTCCAGATAAGCTGCGTATTTACTTAAATACACAATTAAAAAAAAATTGCCTAAAACCCAATTAAAATCAGAAGTAGCGGGTATCAAAAAGCAATAACAATTTTGTGATACCTTTATCATGCTGCAGAAAACAATAAACAGACCACAAATATAGCATTTTTCTTATTTGCCATGAAAACACATCTTGGTATTTCATTAGAATTGTCTCCAATGAGACAATTCTAATGAAATGACAAGACATGTTTTCATTTTGAAGCAAACTATTCAATAATTTCTGTCTGTCAGTGGATGTGTAAACAGTCTTGTGATTTTATTTTACCCAATTATAATTTTGAAATACCCAATTGCTTCAGAAATGATGGAGTGACGATACTCAATTACTAATTCCTTATCTGGAGCCCTGTATTACATGATAGAGAAACTCTTACAAACGTTTTTACTTTTCGACATAAATGTACACGGACAGCCGTACGGGCGGACGTACGGAACCTCAAGAGCAACGCAATATGCCTCCCATGCTATCGCATAGGGACCATAATGACCATCTGTTCAAACACCTGTGGCACAAACACCAGCATTGGTAATGCCATACATCTCGTAGCAAATGATCTCATGTAAATGGAAAACACAGGAGATAGTGATGCAACAATTGTCAGAAAAGTCAAAATGGCCGCCGGAATGTTCTTGTTTTGTTCTATTCTTTACGTTATGGAGTTGTTGTAAACACCATTGCTATGTACAGAGTGTGATGTTCTGTTTATTTTCAAAGACAAATACGGATGTATGTCCATCATTTTGAGTATTGAAGAAATGTTTCAAAGTGTTTCCAAAATGGATTGACTATGGACAAGGGCTATAATGGTTTAAAGGGCTGTCTAGTTAATGCGATTGGTAACGAGCACGTAACTTCTCACATTTAGGCGAGCATGATGACCATTGGCCACGACAATATTTAGTATGGTATGATGTATGGCATGGGTATGCTTATTGCAAATATGCATGGCTTTCTTCCACATGAAGGATCCCACATAAGTCTTCACATGTGCCACTAATTTAAATTAACCATTGTTCATGAGTTGCAAACATTAGAAAATAAATACAATACATGGTAAGGACATATAATTCATGCAGTCACTGGTGTAATCAGTTCGACATTAAACACTATATGTGCTGTATTTATTTTGCTCATTAAACATTATTGAAACTAATACACCCAAATCTTAATCATATACAGTGTCACCTTGACTGTCAGTCTCAAGATGACCATCAACATGACCGTTTTTGCAATTAGGATGTGATATTTACGGATCTATATATACACTTTTAATACAGCTTAAATTTCTTAAAATAGTTGATAATACGCTTATCCAAAATGGTGACACCAAAATGCGCTAACCCATTACGTATACTCGAATACATGTCTCTGGTTGCTCAGGCGCGGATCTAGGACTGGGTTGTGGGGGTTGCAATCCCCCCCGTTCAGCCACGGAGGTTACGCAAATATGAACTGATATGAAATTGTCATGATGGTATGCATGATGGACAAACATGTTCGATATATGTTTAAAAACGTGAACCATACACAATTAAACGATTGAATATGTATATGTATTGTGTGTGTTACTGTAGCTACTTTACATTGTATTCGCATGATTCATTATTGATCATAGAGCGTTGATCATTTACGGTGCCATAGCTGTACAAAATATAACAGTTTATTACCAGCTCGAGTCGGATTTTAAATCCCGTAAAACCCAGGAAAATGCATTTCAGGACATCTGTATTTCAATTTATTTCCGGGGGCGGGGGGGCATGCCCCCGGACCCCCCTAGCAAACTCCACTGCGTGCATCTCGACAACCCCCCCCCCCCCCCCCCCCCCCCCCCCCGCCCCCCCGTTCTCATAAACCTAGATCCGCGCCTGTTGCTATAGTAATGGAATATAATTGCCTATCAGGGGTGTAATATATTTTAAAGACAACCATAGGGATTGTTATGTGGATTCAAAGCCACATAGGGGTATATTTATGTACATTTCTGTCGCAAAGACATGTCTATTAGCTACAAACTACATGTAGTATGTATATGCTAAACAGGTAAATATAATTCTGCATTCAGGAAATAAATGTACACATGGTACATGATTATAGAGTTCTGAGGTGATTAGATTGGCATTACCTGGGATTACAAAACGCCTTCCACAAACCTGATTCTCACCGCCTGTGTATATAGTTAGAATTCCATGTAGACATTAGTTCAATTGCATAGTAACATCCAAATTTAATTTGTCTCGATAGAGGCTATGTGATATTGTTTTGATGAACATTTTGATACATCAGTACATTGCATAACATGTTGTGGAGATACGTTTATCATTTATGGGGATTTAAACGCAGAGTGATGGTTCCTGTGAGTGTGTGCGGCTGCACGTGGTAATACATGAGCTTGTGTAATACAAATAATTTGTGTACTAGTATTGTCCTACTGATGTTTGAGTTTCCATCTGGATCACATTTGGAATAACGATCGCCTTTGGAATAACAATACACTAAATATGGTCTCCTGTTGTATTTTGGAGTTATATGTACGTAGGTCAGATGTCAATACTTCTTAAACTGGACTAGATGGAGTTTTGAATACACAGGAATGGATTTTTAAGACTACATACCTACTTATACTGGCTTGCATATATAGTTATATAATTATATACATGAGCTTGGAGGACTTTTGAGCAGCCATAACAGCCTTTAGCCACATTTGTCACAGTAGGAAATGCAAAGACTACATTGAAGCGATATACTCGTATACATTGTATTTGAAATCTGTAATGATGTTGTTATCCGAATGCTATGCAGGTATATGCCAAACTTAACTATTACAAGTTTATTACAAACCTACATCATTTTTATGTTTTGGTAATCTGACACAACAGGTGTACAGTAACACATGTGCTACAATTAAGAACACTGAATGTTCAAAACATGTTAGAGAAAATAGTTTATGTATGCATACATAGCAGCTATATGAATATAGTGGATACATTTGAAGAACATGTGCATGCTTTTAGAAAGATCATGCACCTTCAATGTCTTTGTTTATATGACAATTATGAATGGTATATCAACCTTACATGTTATCAAATGTCACTATTATGAAATCATGGTTCAATATTAACTTATAATGTTTCACTTACAAAATGCAATATTTTAATGGGTGCTTCTCAAATGAGATTGTACACTAATGGAGACATTTACCTGCATGTATTCGGCAATGACCATGATGCATACACTTGGTAATGGATGATTGGAACACACACGTTCTCGTATGGCACAAAAGTAGTGTATTTCAGTAGTTATATCAGTTATATAGTTTTACTATATAAATGATTGTATATATGCTGATGACTCGAGATGGGTTGAGGGAATATTATTGGAATGCATGATAAATAGTGTGTACAGTATGTGGAACCGGGATATATATCTCTCAGTTTCATCAGTTATACTACCTAGTTTTATTTTGTTTATGGCACACAAACTCATTTACTTGCGTGGCTGTTATCTTGAAAGTGTACACACAATGTAGTTGTCCAGTTTTATTCCAGCTTAGCTTGTTCGTATTATTTACATCTATCTTAGTGTTCTGTATTTTAGTGTTTACTATGCCATATACAGAGTACCGTAATATGTGCTAAAAATCATTCATTCAGCATGAGAAAAATGTATTTTTTCGATATCCAATTTGCAAAGTAGTACCTACGACCTATACTATTGACAGCAATACTTATATTGATTGATTTATTTATTATATGTTATCTCCCTTGAGATAGCATATTATGTCACGCAAATTTTTATGGGGCAGCCATATTGTCGTGCTACACCTAAACGGCGAGTACGACCGAGAAAATAGTGCCCCGTTTTGGTCTGTCTTGTTTTGTATCTAAAACTCTACATATACTATTCTCTATAGTCTTCACAGTTTTGGGCTCAGTTTATCAGTTAAATTTTGGAAACTATGAATCAAGACATTTCGTGCGTATGAATACAGCAGCTATATTTTATTTTGCCTGATGATCTGCCGAACACCACGCATCACATCTGACATACCGATGCTGTGTATTGATGAATCGACTAAACATATCGAGCCGCCGGAAACCACGCACCATACCTGACACACCGATGCTGTCACGGTTTATTGAGGGATTAATATTTCCAGCGCTGTTGATTTGCTCCAGCCGCTACCTTTTCGGCCCATTCTCTCAACTGCATAAAGAGTAGGGTAGTAATGTTGGTTTATTGTCGTCGGTGCGATGGTGTGGGTGTTTGGTCAATACTATTAATTTTCTTGGTTTCATACACGGTGAAACAAACGTTTGAATAGTCTGTTAATGTAGCTGGGTGCCAGACATCACCATTGTGGGTGTCTTCATGAATATTTAGTTAATATGTCTTTATGATTTAAATATATAATTGATTGATGCTGAACATAAATTATAATTTTTAGATTCTAAGTATAAGTTAGATCGGAAGAGTTTCGGGTGTGCGAGGTCATGTACACGCCCATGTGTTTGCAAATTGATTCATGTAGTACATCAACCATGGCGGATCCCTGATCTCGCATGAACTGTCTGACATGTGACATACATATGTCCGGTGTTGAGTATCATATCTTTCAAAATACAAACAAAGGCGATCTTTATTTGTATACTTTTTTCTGATTATTATCAAAATACATGTAAAGTCTGCGAAGCCATGTACACTGACTATATTTATTTTCTGTAAATATTCTGTTCTGATTTTGGGATTAACCTTCTATCCATACACATGTAATATGGGATTTGACCCTGTTAACCGACCTAAAATGACTTTAACTGATGATAAGCCATTAGTTTAAACATATTGTATTTGTATATTATTTACAAGTAATGCATCAATCATAGTAAATACAGAATTATACAAATGGGATTGGATTGAAAGCAAGCTTATATAAATCCTCTCCCTGACGTGTAACTTGGTATCACAGGCTGCAAGAACCAGGACATAACAATCATAATTAGTACTGCCATTAGCATAAAATTGAGATTTTATTCCTGCTTTATGCTCATAGTTTCTGCTTCCTTCGATACCCGGTAGATGTATTATAGATGACAATATGTAAATATACATGCATTAAACAATTTTAACAAAAAGAGGAAAGACAACTATTTTATTTCGTTATTATAAAACAAAAATAGAGAGAAATTCCACTGCGGCAGTTCGAGAAAACAAAATATGTTCGCACACCAAGCCACCCACGCCCACATTAAGTCTTGGTTGTCATGATGATGTACAAAAGCAGACACATTGGAACCCCTCCAAACCGGACACCCTGGGATGTCCCCAGGGCGTCCGGCATAGGGAAGTTCCACTGTAAATCAGTCATATGATCACTCCAACACCTCTTTCATGCCTTGCAATCACGAACAGAATGTACCATCAGAGATAGATAAAAATAAAAATAAAAATAAAACCCACCATAATTAACCACAGTCATTTACAAGGTGTCCGGCTTACAGAGGTTCCACCGTACCATTTAAAAGCGACTTGTATTCTCTATATACATTCTTACAGCTGCAAATATTGTTTCTTTAGTAGGATCGTATATTGTATATTACCATAGAGTATAGTATGGAGGGTCGGTTGACAATAACCTTGTATATCATCTATTAGTTGGTTTCTATGTAGTGCATATCTTGGACAGGAGAAAAAGTAGTGAGTGGCATCTTCAACTTGACCACAGATACAATTTGGTGATTCAACAATATTTTTGCAATGAAGGTCACAGTTAAGAGCACTGCATTTTGTCCGGAGTCGTGTATGTATTACTTGCATATGCCGTTGACCACGGTAATAATAACTTGGAACCTTGTCTGTGATTGTTTTAATTTTGGTTTTAAAACAACTAAGTGAAGGAGCATTCCGTGTGTTTTCTGACATAGAGTTCCAGTCTCGGACTGAAGAGGGAAGAAATGAGTTATAAAAGAGAGTTGTTCTGTATCGTATGGTCTGTAGGTTGTCAGCATTTCTTAAATTGTAACGAGTAGTGTCTGTTTGAGGCGGTAGGATATCTACAAGGTAATTAGGTGAAATGCCGTTTTTCATTTTGTAAAAAAGCGACAGTTTATGTGAATGTCGTCTATTTTTTAATGTTTCCTAGCAGATTTCAGCATATAATGAATCGATTGAAATTAGCGGAGTTGCACCTGTAGCTATACGGGCAGCTTCAATTTGGATTGTTTCCAATCCATCTTTCTCATATTGAGTACAATTATCCCATACGATATCAGCATATTCTAACACAGGTCTAATAAAGGAAAGGTAAACTATTTCGAGACATTTTCTATCTAGTATGTATTTTAGTTTTCTCATAATGTATATTCTACGCCATGCTTTCCCTGTTATATATTCTATATGTTGATGCCATGTTCCTTCATTGTTAAAGTATATACCTAGGTGTTTGTGGCTCTCAACTTCTGAAACATTAACATTATTCATCAATATTGGGGAATGTGCTGGTCTGTTACGTTTCCGTGATATAAGTAGTGCTTCTGTATTGTTAGGGTTAAATGTTACAAGCCATTTATTAGACCAATTGGTAATAGTTTTAAGATCGGAATTAATGGTCCTAGTAGCAGTGTCTACAATAAGGTATAAGCTGTTGTCATCAGCGAAGAGGCGTATATTGGAGCTTATGTCCATAACAATATCATTTATGTATAGGAGAAATAACAATGGTCCGAGGATAGAACCTTGTGGGACACCAGCTCTAATGTGGTTCCAGTTAGAGTAGACTCCTGGCAGCACAACCCTTTGTTTCCGATTACTAAGGTAGCTGGCGAACCAGTCATGAACGTTATTAGTAACACCTGCCGCTGTTAATTGCATAAGCAGACCGGTATGCCAGACACGGTCAAATGCTTTGCTGGTATCACAAAATACAACCCGGACTTCTTTTCCATCATCTAATGCACGGCAGAATGCATTATAAAGGAAGGTCAGTTGGTTTACAGTTGAATCACCTGGTACAAATCCAGACTGTAAAGGTGTTAATATATTGTTGTCTTTGAAGTGATTGTACAAATATATAAAAACTGCCCTTTCAAGAACTTTACTAATAGTATTGAGCAAGGATATGGGGCGATAATTCGAACTAAGAGAGGGATCACCAGTCTTAAATATAGGACATACGTTGGCCTGTTTCCACTCGTATGGAAAGTGTCCACATTGTATAGATTTAATTAAAAAGGTCCTTTAAAGGGACATTTAGTTCAGATTTTAATTCTTTAAGGATGCGATTATTGAAAACATCTGGGCCAAATGCTTTCCCTAGAGGTAAGTTAGATAATATATTATGTATATCTATTTCACTTAGAGTGATAGATTCAAGAGTAGTAGTCACTGCATATGGTGTTAAAGTAGTAGGTGTGAAGGGTGGGGGGGGGGGGTCTGGTAAAACTGTTTGGTCACGGAAATAGTTATTTAAAAGGTTAGCCTTTTCTGTACTATCATCAATTATTGTTTCGTTATGTTGTAGTGGTGGAATTGTTTTATTTTCATATTCATTGATAAAATGTTTCAATACGGACCACCAATCTTTTGAACAGAGTTCAAGTTTACGAAATTTTAACCAGTGTGAGTTATTATTAGTTTGTTTTGCCTTATGATAGAGCCGTTTCCGTTTTCTAATCATCCTCTTTATGTTAGTTGTTATCCAAGGCAAATCGGACTGTCTAATTGTCACCGACTGGGGCTCACACGCTCTCATATCGCGGTGGTCAATAATGTAGAGTTGGCTCTACACATAAATTCCCCACGCGGGTTCTAATGGACCAAATTACAAGTAAACGCCCACTGTCTTCAATCTCTGTAATTATACGATCTGTAAATATATATGAAATATATTTAAGTCAATATAATAATATAGGCATCTGAAGTTGTGAAAACACAACTTCAATCACACAGGTCTATGGAAAAGTGCAACGGGGCATAGCGCGCAGCATGCATTGTGCATATTAGTGATCACATGACCTGAACGTGTACAAGGGCCCATTATTGCAGTACCATTATATACACGGGATGTAAATACTAACAAACGAGGGTCGATACAAAAGTAATTTTATTTCAGCCTACGACATAATGATTATATCTTTATTAGGAATATAAATCTCGGCAAGTGTAATAATTGTATGTGCATATTCATCAATATTTTGCGATTTTAAGTCATCCCAGTTTATTCTGGAGATATCCCTGCGTATCATGTCGTAATCACCGTTCTCATATTTCCATATTTTACGTTTTAAATGGCTTGACCTTAGGCTTGGAGAATTTTAAAAGTCCGAAAATGGGACAATGAAACCGAGTCTCTTGCGGTAAAAATGGATCGCCTACTCCGCTCATAACTATAGAATCTTTATTTGATACGAATAGTAAGTCGATAATGGACTGCGAATGTTCAGTGAAGTGTGTTATGGATGATATACACTGCCTTAAAGCAAATTGTGTACAAATAGATGTTACCTTTCTTGAGCGTTTAAGGTATCATAGTTAAAGTCGCCAACAATTATAATATCTCGGAAACCGGTATCAATGGCCATGTGAATTGAGTCCTCAATGCTATTGTTATATATAACGTTAGCGCTTGGGGGTTTATAAAAGACGCCAAATAAGAAATGCTTTTTGTTAGACACAATTTCAACCCAGATAGATTCAATATTAGCGAGTTCGAGATCGCGTCTACGATTTATGAAATAAGTGTTTCTAATATATATGACCACGCCAGCCGCCATGCCTATCAGCGTGACGATCCTTCCTTTCAGGAGATTTAAAGTTGTTTAAGAAGGATATTGTCAGTATTGTTGTCATCACCAAGCCACGTCTCTGTGATAGCTATTATGTCAAAGTCCTTAAGCTCAGTCCATTAATCAAAATATTTTTGGGTACAAACTTTGAACGTTGCAGTGTACGAATGACAGATGGTGAGACAGATCTGATTGTGGAATTGTGTTGGGACTCAACGAGAGTGCCGATGATTGAGAAGATCTTGAACTGAATGAGTATTCAAATGAATTATCACTATCTATGGGACCTGGATTTGGATGAACATCACCAGAAAGAATAATAATTAGCCATATTGTCCATATTATGGCAAATAATACTGAGCCGCAAGTATTAAAACATCGAGAGTTAAGTTCGATAACTAACGTGGGTACAATATATTTACAATACTGTACAGGTTTAGACATGTGTGCCAAGTTGGCATTGGTTCTAACAGACGAGAGTAAACTGTATGTAGATGTAGCATTCGAGATCAACTATGAAAACAGAATAGCGTGGAGCGCTAGAGGGAATCTGCTTCGTACACGGTGTTGCATCCGCCCAATACGGTTGAACGACGGGTGACTATGGTCACGTGACCGACGAAATCATAATGATAAACTGTGATTCGACCGTAATAAGCGGATGGCACCTACACGTGTATTGAATACCCAATGCAGACCCGAGACGGATCAATGAGCGAAAAAGACCTCGAACTATCCTACAGTGGCTGAAATAAATGCATAAAAAACACAAGAAAAACTGCATGTTGGTACTTATGACGAATACTGTCCGGACACGTTTCTGGAATAGACATACACAGAAGGAAATGTGGATATAAAACGAAAAAAAAGTAAGTTAATATAGTAAGGCCTACTGAATAGTGACGCTGCAATATAATGCGCCCGACTGAATGGGGAAGCGAGTGATGAATGGGAACCTTGAGTGTATCCATACATCGGAGATTAGTACAAACAATAATGCTACTGCATAATCATTGTTCTAGTGCAGAAATGATGATCAGCGAATGTCCTGACCAGACTGTGCATGCGCTCAGGTCGATACATATCTTAGTTGGCATTAAACGTCTCAATGGTCCACTTGTCAGGGCGAGTTGCACAAACCAAAGGAATCGAGGTGCGCTTGTATATGGTAACTAATATAATTACTAATTATGGTAAAAGCAGCAAAATAGATTTCCAATCCACGGACAGTGCTCTAGGTCATAACTTATTTCCATACAATCGTGAATAGCTAAAACTGTAGTTCAATGGTATGCATACTGATCGATTGACATATGTAGGCCAGCGTAGACTCAGATACATGTAAGATAGTGTAAAGATGTGTCTATACTGCTCAGAAAGACACCAGGTTCCCTATCAGCCGGACACTTACACTTACACAAGGTCGCATGCAGTTCTTAAATCTATAATCAAATTACAATACAATCAGAGTAAATAGTAATAAACCAAGCAAGTAAATAAATTTGCACCTTAGATGCCGCATTCAATATGATACATGCTTTGTCATATCAACACATGATATAATATTATGATCATTACATGTACATGTATATACAATATAGAAGACCATGTTGTCGTTGTGACTGAATAAGAAAATTCATTTTAATCCTTTCACCCTACGTAACTGGAATGCATTTTGATATGTTAATTTTCCAACCAATTCAATCGTCACAGAATAATTTGCAGTCTAATAAATTTATGAAAAGAGTGTTTCTGTTCTGAAAATATATGAAAATTACTCGCAAAAAGT
>CM055267.1:112965547-113034270 GCA_029237695.1 Conchocele bisecta | reverse complement strand
TGCATGGTGTGGAATAATTAATACAACTACACTCTTGCATCATTGGATTGTGTATAAGACACTGTTAACGTTTTTCAGTCCAGCGGGGTGGGGAGGGGGGGTTGTTTCGTGACAACATACGGAGTGGCGTTGGTAGTATTGGACTACATATTCCAAAGGTTTGTGTCTGTTTTGGTATTTTATTTTTTATTTTATAAATTAAATGCAGTGACGTCGGAAGTGTGGCGGCAGGGGCAGCGACCGCCGCCGGGCGCCCCAATATTTGGAAAAAAACTGAAAAAAATGTTTTTGGTGCGCGTCCGGGAATCGGGACATGTTTTGGGTAAACAAACGCCCTGGGAATCTCGACTGGCAAATTTCGGCAAATTCTAGGTCACAGGGGAAATACCAATTCACCAAAGTAGGACAAGTACTGTTCCGGATAGGTAGATGGGGGGTGACTTTCTTGAAAAAATACAGTCGCGGGGAAGTATTATACTACATATTCCAAAGGACTGCCTCTGACACG
Source organism: Conchocele bisecta (assembly GCA_029237695.1). Lineage (NCBI taxonomy): Eukaryota > Metazoa > Mollusca > Bivalvia > Lucinida > Thyasiridae > Conchocele > Conchocele bisecta. The sequence goes on along the minus strand of CM055267.1, from coordinate 113,033,762 downwards.
ATTCAGAAGTGGCATTTGTGTCTGTTTTGGTAAATAAAAAATCTCGTTCCGTTCCGTTCCGTAAAGTACCAATTACCCTAGTGGATTAGTACTTTACGGAACGGAACGGAACGAGCTATTTTTTTACACCAAATTAGCACAAATACTGTGCCAGAACGCATGGTGTGGAATATTTATTACAACTACACTCTTGCATCATTGGATTGTGTATATTAAAGGCAGCTGTTAACGTTTTTCAGTCCAGCGGGGTGGGTGGGGGGGGGGGGGGGGGGCGGGCGGGTAGTTTCTTGACAACACACGGAGTGGCGTTGGTAGTATTAGACTACATATTCCAAAGGTTTGTGTCTGTTTTGGTATTTTATCTTTAATTTTATAAATTAAATGCACAGGCGTTGGAAGTGGGGCGGCAGGGGCAGCAGCGACCGCCGCCCCAATATTTGAGAAAAAACTGAAAAAAAAACTTGTTGGTGCGCGTCCGAGAATCTGGACGTGTTTAGGGTAAACAAACACCCTGGGAATCTCGACTGGCAAAATTTCGGCAAATTCTAGGTCACAGGAGAAATACCAATTCACCAAAGTAGGACAAGTACTGTTCCGGATAGGTAGATGGGGGGGGGGTGACTTTCTTGAAAAAATACAGTCGCGGGGAAGTATTATACTACATATTCCAAAGGACTGCCTCTGACACGATTCAGAAGTGGCATTTGTGTCTGTTTTGGTAAATAAAAAATCTTGTTCCGTTCCGTTCCGTAAAGTACCAATTACCCTAGTGGATTAGTACTTTACGGAACGGAACGGAACGAGCTATTTTTTTTACACAAAAGTTGCACAAATACTGTGCCAGAGTGCATGGTGTGGAATAATTAATACAACTACACTCTTGCATCATTGGATTGTGTATAAGACACTGTTAACGTTTTTCAGTCCAGCGGGGTGGGGGTGGGGGTGGGGGGGTAGTTTCGTGACAACATACGGAGTGGCGTTGGTAGTATTAGACTACATATTCCAAAGGTTTGTGTCTGTTTTAGTATTTTATTTTTAATTTTATAAATTAAATGCAGAGGCGTCGGAAGTGGGGCGGCAGGGGCAGCGACCGCCGCCGGCGCCCAAAATATTTGGAAAAAAAACTGAAAAAAATGTTTTTGGTGCGCGTCCGGGAATCGGGACGTGTTTTGGGTAAACAAACACCCGGGGAATCTCGACTGGCAAATTTCGGCAAATTGTAGGTCACAGGGGAAATACCAATTCACCAAAGTAGGAGAAGTACTGTTCCGGATAGGTAGATGGGGTGGGGGGTGGGGGGGTGACTTTCTTGAAAAAATACAGCCGCGGGCAAGTATTATACTACATATTCCAAAGGACTGCCTCTGACACGATTCAGAAGTGGCATTTGTGTCTGTTTTGGTAAATAAAAAATCTCGTTCCGTTCCGTTCCGTAAAGTACCAATTACCCTAGTGGATTAGTACTTACGGAACGGAACGGAACGAGCTATTTTTTTACACCAAATTAGCACAAATACTGTGCCAGAGCGCATGGTGTGGAATAATTATTACAACTACACTCTTGCATCATTGGATTGTGTATATTAAAGGCACTGTTAACGTTTTTCAGTCCGCGGGGGGGGTGGGGGGGGTAGCGGGGGGGGGGGTGGGGTGGGGGGGGGGGGGGCGGGCGGGTAGTTTCTTGACAACATACGGAGTGGCGTTGGTAGTATTAGACTACATATTCCAAAGGTTTGTGTCTGTTTTGGTATTTTATTTTTAATTTTATAAATTAAATGCACAGGCGTTGGAAGTGGGGCGGCAGGGACAGCAGCGACCGCCGCCCCAATATTTGAGAAAAAACTGAGAAAAAAAACTTGTTGGTGCGCGTCCGCGAATCTGGACGTGTTTAGGGTAAACAAACACCCTGGGAATCTCGACTGGCAAATTTCGGCAAATTCTAGGTCACAGGAGAAATACCAATTCACCAAAGTAGGACAAGTACTGTTCCGGATAGGTAGATGGGGGTGGGGTGACTTTCTTGAAAAAATACAGTCACGGGGAAGTATTATACTACATATTCCAAAGGACTGCCTCTGACACGATTCACAAGTGGCATACACTGTAAAAAAAAAGAACACCTAACGTGTTCGGTAGTTGTTTATATTTTAAACACGTAACACCCTATGCCGTTTACTTTCCAAATATCACCGATGTTGTGGTGTTTAGACGTGTTTAACTGTTTAGATTAGAACAAACGTGCTTAGATTTAGAACACGTATGGTCCCAAAATATCTTGATTGTTTAGGTTTAAAACACCACCGTTTACCCACGTGCTTAAATCAAGTACACCTGTCTAAAAATAGAAAAATATAAAGTATTAATCTCTATCAATATAAATCGTTTAGTGAAGTTGTTATGTGTAGTTTGGAAGTAGTATTCACATATTCTTTTGTTGACGTGATATAATTGTTGAAACTCAGATGTTTACCAACTGAAATTATAAGTATAATCGAATATATATACGTTGAGATTTTGTTTACAGGCTATATTTTCCAAAGGCGCCAAAATTGCTATTCTTGGTTGTAAGTTTATTTCTTTGTCGAAAATCTTTGATAATTTGCTTACTTCGATATCAATTACCACTAATATGTGCTAAATATGTAAATGTATATCCATTGTATTGCGTGCATGTTCGAAGTTCTTTGCGGACACGCTGTCATTGTCGGAAAAATAACAGTTTGTGAAGTAAAGATCTCGATACCCCACCCACTACCCTCTAATACCAAACTTATTACCGGTGGATACCAATTACCGGACACCGGTTATATCTTACAAGAGACCTGCCCATTGTCGCCCTAGACCAGAATCCATTAAACTATGAGTTACGAGGCGTGCTTAGGGGGAGGTCCCCCACAAGTATAATTTTGTGACCCATAACGTTTTATATATAGCTGATATTTACTGGGCCATATTGCGTTTTCCTCCATATAAATACACGAGCGCAGGATTGGTACCCATCGCCAGATAACTAGCGAGGTATTCTGAATTATGTCGAATGGCCAGAATGTTTAGCATAATTTGGTGATATCAAGGATTGACGTATTTGAGTACTTTATTTGTGTTTAGACTAGTAATCATCATCGCGGTTGTAATATAGGTATGCTATTTTATGATGATAATACGGGGTTGAGCGCAAATCTTAAATATTAAAGACGTAATCGTGTGATGTGATTCAGATCTGATTCGGAACTCTGCCTTTGACGCCAACAGATTGTCCTGTAACTCTGAAACAGACAGTGTGGTAATAATTTGGCGTTACGGTGCCACAACTATCCCACAAGTCGCTATCACTATTAAATAAAAGTTAATATTTTACAGTTTGAACAATTTTTATGTCTTTATCTGTCGCACTAAATCAGAATGTTTTTCTGTTCTATGTGTCCATTTACTACAGTAAATTTTGAAAGTTGTAACATACATATCGTCAGACATCATAGAAACGATCCAAATTTAAGAGTAAATTGCTGTATTGATGAATGTCGGTATGTTACTCGAAGTTGGAATGCATACAAAATGCATGTTTCTCGAATGCACAGACATTTCAATGTGGAAAATAATTTACATATGCAGGACAATAATATTGAATTATTCAACGTTGAGGATGAGCAGGCTGATATGGATGAGGCTCGACAAGAAAACGAAACCACGTTTGATCAAAAGTTTATTGATGCCAAATATTTGTTGGCATTGAAAGTTGATCACCACATATCCGATCGAGGTATAGAATCAGTTGTGGCAAATACTACAGATCTGATTTCCAATCACTTGATTGCATATCGAGAAAAAATACAAAATGCCCGCACAGGGAATGGACAGGATACAGATTTTCTCAATGATATACCACTCGGTGGTCATATTTAGAAATATTTACACAATGCATTTGAAATTTTTTTTTTAGAAGACAAATGTGGGCTGGTAAGAAGTGTGCCGGTATTATTGGGTGAAAATATATGTGACATCCATGGAAATGTTCGGGTGGTCAAAAAGTTTGGCTACATTGTTCCATTTCAAATGAATTTGAAGAAATTATTATCTATGCCAGAAGTTTGTAAATGGCTATCACATTCACATCGAAGCACAGATGGGATTATGCGAGATGTTTGTGATGGTCCTTTCATGAATCAATCGGGTGTTCGTGGGATTTACATTGAGGTTATACTGTACATGGATGATATAGAAATTGTGAATCCAATTGGAAGCCATGTAAAGAAACAAAGTTAACATGATCTACTTTTCATTGGCGAATTTTCCGCCCGAGTTTCATTCCAAATTTGAACACGCCCCGTGCAGGCACCGGGGCGGGATCAACTGATCCTGAGAATAGTGCTGCAGTAGCCATTGCTTGTCGTAAGAGGCGACTAAACTGGCTTAACGATTGGGTTCATACTTTCCGGAACCCACTATACCGGATTTGGCCCTCCTGTACATTTTTGGCTTTCTTGTATGTGAGAGTTGAGTTGGGCTATGCCCCATATATACAAGTAAGATTAGCGCTAATCCTATTACTTTTAGGGGATGGGATAAATGATGCTGGTGTGGTGGCGAGGGCCTGGCACCAGATCAGGTTGTTCTAATTTCAGGACTGAATATATATTTTGATTGTAAATATTGAGTTCTGAAGTTGGGATTTACCCCCCTCGGACAGGTGGATACGGGACACGACCCCGTTGACCCATCTGCGTGTAGACTCCCTGAGGCTTGTACCTCTATGTCAGAAAAGCGGACGTTAAACCCTATTCACTCACTCATTCCAAATTTGAAGCTATTCAATTGTTGGCAGTCACTGTGGTCAAAAGTGTAGATGTTAAATCTTTTGGTCTCAACAATATACTGACTGATTTTGTTCAATCAATAAATCTCTTACATAATGAAGGGATCGAAATGTCTTAGCATGATTGCAATGTGGTAGTAAAAGGGTCCCTAATTATTGCTCCGCAGACACACCAGCTGCTCAATTTTTAGGTGGGTTCAAAGAAGGTGTTGGCTTTGCAAACAAGGTTTGCAGAACATGCAATGCATCAAAAATTGATATTAAAGGAAAATTCATTGATAGAGAATTTCGAAGAAGAGCCCCAGCTGAACATGTCGAAAGATTGGAACTTAGTGAGATGAGCACAAATGCACGAAGGTACTGGAGCAAATCATGGGGCATTAATTCAAAGAGTGTTTTGTTGGACATCCAACAACATTGATTTGTCCGAATGCCTAATTCACGACCCCATGCACATCTTGAGTGAAGGTCTTCTACCCAAAGAACTTTGTCTGATGCTCCATGATTTTGTGAAGGTCAGAAAATATTTCAAATTGTCATTTTTGAACGAATCACTGGCCAGTTTTACTTTCTCATACTTGGAAGAAAAAAACAAACCCCAAATAATCACATTGGATGAGCTTCTAAATGGGAAGTTGAAACAGACAGCAGCAACAATGTTGAATTTGTGCACTATTTTACCATTGGTTCTAGGGGGAAAAGTACCCGAAAGGTGATGGGAAGTGGACAAACTTTCTCCGACTGGTTCAAATTACTCTTCTCGCTACAAGCCCTTATGCATCTGCCGATACAGCTGCCCATTTAGAACAGTTGATTTTCACGCACCACCAGGAGTTCAAGTTGGAATACCCAAAGTCGCAGATAACGCCAAAATTTCATTATTTGATACACATTCCACAGCAAATTCTTAAATTTGGTCCAGGAAGAAATCAGTGGGTTATGGGGTTTGAGGGTAAACACCTGTTCTTCAAAAATATCAAATGGAAATGTTTCAAGAACATTGCATTAAGTTTGTCAATGAGGCACCAACTTTGGATGTGTTGGAGGCAGTTGGGGGTGAACGAAAACCCGTCTGAGAATTTCCTGTACAGTGGTGATACAGTGTCGAAACTGGAAGCTTCATTTAATTTGCATTTGAGCCCATTATTCACAGCAAAAGTGATTGAAATTAAGTGCCACACATACAAAGTTGGATGTGTACTCGTACTAGGGTATGAAGACTATCTCCCAAAATTCGGTGTTGTTGATCAGTTGTTTGTAGTTGCACAGGAGAAAATATTTGTCGTGGATGAGCTCGACATTGATTACTTTGACACTCACACAATCTATTATGCAGTCAAGCGTTCCAACAAACTTACATTTCTGAAATATACCGACTTAAAGTTCGTGTGGCCTTTGTCTATGCATGCATACAATGGGTATACTGTTGTACTTGATAAGTACTGCATATTTAGCGAACCACTGTAATTTAGTTCCCAAAGAAAAAGCTTTCAGGCCATGTAACAATTTAGCCTTTGATATTTTCAGTGAATTATAAACCTAAAATTTGTTATACCAAGACCGAGTGAAACATGTCGAGCGTTAGAATGTATAAGGTTTGGGATGGCAGTAGAACGACCAAGAAGACAATTGTGGCGAAGTCACTCGAGGGATTGATATCTAAAGGTAAGTAATACATTTGCATTGTTACCAATTATTGTTGGGCACATATGTGTCATCTTTTTCTGTGCATCTGCACAGCCTGATCAGTGTCTGTACATATTTCTACATATGCCAATTAGTAGATATTTTGTCCAAGCGTTGGTAAAAAAAATGGTTCAAAAATCAAAACGAGCGTCTCGTAATCACAAATCACGCTAACCATGGATTTATGTATAGGTGGTACATACATTGTAACTCGCCAATAAACTGTACACACATTTATTAGGGCTGATATAATATATCCGTAATACATTCAGTATATTGATATATTACGAGACGAATCTGAAATAATACATATTATGATACGTTTCTTACGTACATTTACCTACTTTATTTTAATTGGCTCCTGATTGCATTTTGTCGGCAATAGAATATATATTAAAATGTGTGGAATTAGTTTATGTTTTATTCCCAAGGACTGCAAAGCTTAATACAAAAACAATGTATTTGTTTTTGATTTGTTATACATCAATGTACAATTCGGTGAAACTTTACTTGTCCTGTTTATTTATCATGAAATAAACAAATTTCACATTCCTAGCACTTAATAATATCAGGGACCATTGCTACATTTACATACTGTCAACTGATCAATTTCCATGTTTGCTTTCTTTCAGCCAGGGAAAAGCTCGCGCTGTTTGAACCCCCTACAGAATTAAGAGTCGTCCTTGAAAAGGATGGGACCGAGATCGACGAGGACGACTGCCTGGAGTTCGTCAGTAAAGATGACGTTTTGATGATAATGGTGCCAGGACAGGAATGGGCAGAAGCTACGCCTGCCATTGTGAACGTCTATACAGACCATAATGGTAGTTTGTTGACTGAAACAGGTATGTATCATAATCAGAGCTCCGGTTAATGTGCGTTATTTGGTCAGTTTCGGGTGGAATTTTGTTATTTCTTCAGACAAAAATGTCAAGTTGGTAGTTCATTAGAATCGTCTCAATTGCCATTTTTATAGCAAAATATGACATTTCTCCCCAATGTATGCACCTTAACTTGAGCTCTGTATAATTCCCTAATATAGTGTGTGGGCCTTTTCTACCCATTCACCCAGTAGTATAATCCTGTCAAAACATGGTTCCTGTGATAACATGCAAATAGACCAAAATTATATTTTTTATAATTGCACACTTCAGCACGGACATAAACTTATCGTCGCCCAAATGTAATTGTGAAAATTGTTCATCCTGGCAAACCATCCGTTGCACAATATCTGTAGGAGTAATCTATATATTTGTCTGACTGTCACATACATTCTGTGCTGTCGTGTAGGAAAAATGTTAACACTCACTGAATGGTGGCACACAATGATGTCTGCGTCCATCCGTCTGAAATCTGCATTAAATGTTCTCAAATACATGTACCGTATATGGCGTATAATACCCCTGCAGTCCTAGGTCACATTGACTTGAAACTTCATATGCGTGTCTCAGTCATCATGCATATATTCATTCTGTGTATACATAACCGGTGGAAACCTGGTAGTCATTAACTCAATGATTGACTATTTATAGTCTGCATTCCCATATTCTGAAATCATGTACGGCAGTACATGTACATCATGCAATACTGACAGAATATTCTAATATATATGTATGTTTCAGGTCCGTCACCGTCCAGTGATGGGTCAGTTTGTGCCGCCCAATCTACATCTGCTGGACCGCCCACCCACACGCCATTTACATCTGCAGGACCGCCTACCCACACCCCATCTACATCTGCCGGACCGCCTACCCACAACCCATCTACATCTGCCGGACCGCCTACCCACAACCCATCTACATCTGCCGGACCTTGTTCTATTTGTGTTCCATGGTAATATTTTGTATTTTAAAGATGCCTTCAAGGTCTGACTCGTGCTTCATCAGAACATATGAATATTAGGTGCTTATATTTGGGATTATACACCCAAAATGTTAGATATGAACAAGCCAATTGTATAGCTGGTGCTCGTACATTTGTGTCAAACAAATAAATATTGCTTGTTATTTCAGCTGGGAGAAACGGACCCAGTGGACAAATTGCTTCAAACACCGCCAAACACGCCACCAAAGCTGATTGCTCTGAAGAAAGCAGGTGAACTGGTAAACATTGCCATAGTTGCAGATGGCAGCGCGATTCTAATGGATACTACAAATGTCAATATGTGGTTTTATCGACCCTGTAAAAGTGATATTGACCGAGGACGAAGTCTGAGGTCGATACCACTTTTATGGGTCGATAAAACCACATATTGACCGACACACAAAGGCAATTGTTTTATTATCAATTGAGAAATCCATTTGTGAAAATTACGAATAATCTTGCCTGACGTCATGTTTTGGCGCGATTAATAAACATCACGTTCAGCGATGTTGCTGCTGAAGAACGCGATATCATTAGCTACGCCGTGGATTTTAATGACGTCAACGATAATTTGGCCAATCCACAAGTCGATGTACTTTCCCAGGTCAATATGAATTTACGTCGTATATCGAGTGACCATCATCTGGCCAATTGCAGACACGGATATTTCTTGATTGATAATAAACCAAAATAACGGATTAAGTAACGGATCACTTGGTATCTCTGAAAATTTACTGGAATGTTTACTGGGAACATGTTGGTGCAAGTGATGTTTGATATGGAAAGGTAACCTGTTTTTGCACCTGTGTATCTTACAGACTTTCAATTCCCTGTGTCTTAATTGCTATCATCAGGGTATGAGGTTATAAAACTTTTTCCGTGCTGAACTCGGAACCGTGGTCAACTTGGACATTTGGCGTACATTGCATTTGATGAAAGGTATGTTTTCTGTGTTACATACTGCCATTGACAAGAGGTTGTAATACTATTGAGAACACACATTCATGCTCGGCTCGTGCCAAGCTGAGTCAGACGAGCTGTCATAGTTTAGCACGGAAGAAGTTTCATAACCTCGGGCCCTTGATACTAGTACTTGTGTGCTGTTATGAAGATGAATGTGCTCAGGTTTGTGGTATTTTTATGCCTTATGACGTCCTTAATGCTTGTATACACCCCCAAGTAACTGGAATAGACTGCTATGTGTTCCAATACAATGGTCCCCAAATGGTTTTCAGATTAGTCCATTTATGGGGGGGGGGTTTTGTTCAAAAGATGAAAATTACATGCAAAAGTGCAGATCCTGATGAGACGCTCGTCCAGATCTACACTTTTTCGTATAAGCAAGTACTATACAGGCATGGGGTTGAAAGGGTTAAACCGTCCAACACTGAAGTTTGCGTATGGGTATTTGCCATGTGCCATGATTTGCCTCACCGGAAACGACGTCAAACGTGACGTTTTTGACGTCACGTGGACATCTACAGAAATAATTCCATCAATGGAAATATTTCCTCTAAATTTATGGTTAATCTCTACGTAGTGTGAATATAATTGCCCTAGTCTAGTCTTTTATATATGCATAATTGTGTTATATTTGTTATATTGCCCTAGTCTAGTCTTTTATATATGCATAATTGTGTGATATTCGTTATATTGCACCAGTCGAGTCATTTGTTTATGCATTATTGTGTGATATTCGTTATATTGCACTAATCTAGTCATTTGTATATGCATAATTGTGTGATATTCGTTATATTGCGCCAATCTAGTCATTTGTATATGCATAATTGTGTGATATTCGTTATATTGCGCCAATCTAGTCAGTTGTATATGCATAATTGTGCGATATTCGTTATATTGCACCAATCTAGTCATTTGTGTGTATAAAGTGGGTATATATTTGGTCGGGAGCACACAAAGGGTAATTTAACGATTTGGTTCATCCTTTCCCGAATTCCGAATTGCATGGTTTGGCCCTCTTGTTCCGTTTTGGCCCCTCGTACTTGAGAGCTAAATCCTGTTATCCTCCATTAAGAAGTAATAAGATTAGAGCTAATCATGTTACTTTGAGAGGCAAGAGCTAAGTGACCCTGGTGTGGCATGGACCTGGCCACCAGGTCAGGATATTCTAATTTCAGGGCTGAATATATAGTTCATGTAAATATTGAGCTCTGATTTTGGGAATGTCCCTAATTTTTTTATTCAGGTTAAATGCGGGATCGTCCATCCCGTTGGCCCGGCCTTAAATGACCTTAGCTGTTGATAGGCCGTTTCAAAACACCAATAATCAATCGATCCCCTTTAAAAAGTAATCGTATTACTTGTGCGGTTGGAGATAATGAATCTGGTGTGGCATGGACCTGGCACCAGGTCAGGATATTCTAGTTTGTAGATACATGTATATTGTTGTGTAGTGTAAATAACTAAATATTGAGCTCTGATTTTGGGAATTTTCCCCATTATTGAAAGGTTGATATGTGAAAGTCCAACCCGTTGGTCTGGCCTTTTATGATCTCAGCTGTTGATAGGCTTTTAAACATAAATATTCAATCATTCCTCATCGGAATGCCAACTTGCATGGTTTGGCCCTCCTGTACATTTTGGCTCCTGGTATTCGAGAGCTAAATCCTGTTAATTAGAGGTAGTCCTATTATTTTTTGGGTAGGAGCTGAGTGATGGGTGTGGCATGGACCTGCCACCAGGTCAGGATATTCTAATTTCAGTGCAGAATATATATTTTCTGTTGATATCGAGATCTGATATGGGGAATTTCCCTCATTATGGACATGGTGAATATTGGAAAGTCCAACCTGTTGGCCCGGCCTTAAATAGTCATAGCTGTTGATAGGCCGTTAAACACCAATACTTAATCATCTATTTCTTGTTTATCTGTTCAAGTATATATCTTGCCAATTCGATTCAAATAGTTGAAATACATTTTAGATTTGATTGTAAATCCAGTCTTTTTCTTGACTCCTTTACACTAGGAATTCTGGGAGGTGTTCATAAGCAAAACACCTAGGTGTTTACAATCAAAACATGTGACAGGTGTCACGTGTTTTAAAAGTGTAACAGACATGGTGTTTTGCTATTGAACATGTACGTGTTTTAGTTTTAAACATGGTACGTGTTCCATTGCTAAACACCTGGGTGCTTAGAAAGAAAACATGTGACGGGCATTTAGAAAAGAAACACGTTGGGTGTTTAAGTTTCAAACACGATACGTGTTTAAGTTTCAAACACGATACGTGTTTACATTGATGTTTAGAATCAAAACACGCGACAGGTGTTTAGACATTTAACATGGTGGGTGTTTAAGTTATGAACATGATACATGTTCTATAGCAAAACATGCGACACGCGTCGGTGTTTACAAAGTGTAACAGGAAGGTGTTTTCTTACGTGTTTAATTTCTAAACAATATTTTTTACAGTGTATGTTTATGTTTTGGTAAATAAAAAATCTCGTTCCGTTCCGTAAAGTACCAATTACCCTAGTGGATTAGTACTTTACGGAACGGAACGGAACGGAACAAGCTCTTTTTTACACCAAATTAGCACAAATACTGTGCCAGAGCGCATGGTGTGGAATAATTATTACAACTACACTCTTGCATCATTGGATTGTGTATATTAAAGGCACTGTTAACGTTTTTCAGTCCAGCGGGGTGGGGGGGTAGTTTCGTGACAACATACGGAGTGGCGTTGGTAGTATTGGACTACATATTCCAAAGGTTTGTGTCTGTTTTGGTATTTTATTTTTAATTTTATAAATTAAATGCAGTGACGTCGGAAGTGTGGCGGCAGGGGCAGCGACCGCCGCCGGCGCCCCAATATTTGGAAAAAAAAATGAAAAAAATGTTTTTGGTGCGCGTCCGGGAATCGGGAAGTGTTTTGGGTAAACAAACACCCTGGGAATCTCGACTGGCAAATTTCGGCAAATTCTAGGTCACAGGGGAAATACCAATTCACCAAAGTAGGACAAGTACTGTTCCGGATAGGTAGATGGGGGGTGACTTTCTTGAAAAAATACAGTCGCGGGGAAGTATTATACTACATATTCCAAAGGACTGCCTCTGACACGATTCAGAAGTGGCATTTGTGTCCGTTTTGGTAAATAAAAAATCTCGTTCCGTTCCGTTCCGTAAAGTACCAATTACCCTAGTGGATTAGTACTTTACGGAACGGAACGGAACAAGCATCTTGTTAACTAATGGTGTTATTAGCAACACGTTCAACGTATTGATATTGCATTATTAGGTTCCCAACGCATGATACTTACTTCAATTATGATGCACATTGTAATTGGTCACATCGTTAATTAACTGCATTAAGTTTTTCAATTTCGACAATTGCCCCACTTGGTACCCCAAACCGTGTTCCGTTCCGTTCCGTAAAGTACCAATAGCCGTAGCGGTGACCAGTTAGCCGCCAATTTCGTACAATATTTTCTGGGACTTGCAAACAGTAATTTATTCTAGAGAAAAATAGTGGATGGGAATGGGTTTGCACCAGCCACAGTACATTTGCCTCTGGATGATGATTGATAAAATATGCAACTTTCAGTCTCAAGTTCCGCAAGTGATCAGTTTTTGTGAAGATAACATATTTCAGTACTTTCAGTACTTTAATTTTACGTAATGGTGTTTCCAGGCCTATCAACAGCCGAGAGTAATAATTGTATGTATCAGAGATGTTCATATTGGAATACACAGCATAGAAATTATGGTAATTGTCATAGCTGCATAAATATGAAATGGAAATATATAGAGACGAACAGACATGCATTCTGTATATGAAATGTGCGTGAATAACTATTATAAAGGTGTTAGTAGCTAAACGTTCATATGAACCTTTAGTGGGTGGCAGGTGGGAGCACGCGATGGGTAATTTAACGCTCGGGGTTCATCCTTACCGGAATCCCGACTGGAGACCTGGTTTGGCCCTCACATACGTCTTTGGCATTTTGTATGTGACAGTTGAATCTGGTTATACCTCTTATATGAGTATTACGATATTCGTAATCCTATTTTAGGGGAAGAGGCCAAGTGACTTTGGTGTGGTATGGACCTGGCACCAGGTCAGGTTATTCTAATTTCAGGGCTGAATATATTTGTTCTTGATGTAAATATTCCGTTCTGAATATGGTATTTTCCCCCCAGTGCAGCAGGTTAGCATGGGATCGAACCCGTTTGCCCGGCCTTACATGACCTTAGCTGTTGATAGGCCGTTAAACACTAATACACAAACAAACAAACATATGAACCTTTCATAAGTATCTGGCAGCGTATAAAGAAAGAAAACGTATTACATGTAAAATGTTCATTGTACATGCAGTGGGTGGGGAATAGCTAAAACTACTTTGTTTTACCATTACACCATCTGCTGTAGACATTATGTAATCAGAATATGGGAATCAAGCATATATTGCAAACACTAGTAACTACAATTACCACTGATACACTGTAAACCCAAACGTTAAACTTTAGAATGCACTTTGAACACCAAAATGCAACAGCTATTGAACACATCAAGAACGCAATGACGCGTTCAACGAGCATTCGATTTCTTAACGCTAATGTTCAAAGCATTAACGCACAGTGTTCTAATCTCAACACCTTTTGAACACTAGTGTGAGACATTGGACATTTATGTGTTCAAACCGTGAACACTACCGTTCAAAACATGAACGTTGTGTGTTCAATATTGAACATTTCAAGTGTTCCAATTATTAACGCTTGACGCGTTCACATACGATGCAACAGATATTGAACACCCGAACATGTTCAAGTTACAAGTGTTCAGCTTTGGAACACCACATGAACATGTAGGTATGCAATTTTGAGCACACACATATTGTGGTGCTCTAATATAAACAGAAAGGTGTTCATATTTGAACAGGGACGTGTTCTAATTTAATCATGGAAATGTTCTAATTTGAACAGAAGGTATTAAAAGCAATTCATTTACACATTTTATTTTGAATCATTCAATATAATGGCATTACATTGTACATTAGTATATAGCATTACATGCATACATATCTGCAGAGCTTCTGTATCGTTGAACGGAATAACAACATCATTTTCTCCATCATCATTGAATAACATGGGTGGGTGGGGTAAGTCTACATTTTGATTTCGGTTATCGTGTTTACGGCTTACATGCGGTCTAAAAATGGACCATTTGCTTGATGTGAAGGAGCAAGAACCTATACTGCATGCAACCGAGAAGCTTGGATCATCTTTGTGATACCTTATGGTATGATTTTGAAATGATTGCATGGAGTCTGCAAAGAAACAACACATGTTGGAGGCAAATTCGGACTCATTTTGCATGTTTATCAAGCAACCCCTACCACAAAGAGCTGCCACAAACATTGGCGAGTATGAAGAGATGCTATTACCATTAGTTTACATGTTAAAATCACCTAAATAAGTAAATTAAATGTACGGTTTACATTTAAATGTCCTCAATATCCTTTAGCAGCAATGCCGGAAAGAGATAAAAAATTGCGCCCAATTCCCAGAATTCCATGGTCATGACGGAACCGCGTGGAACTAAAAATACTTCGATAAAAATAGAATTACGTCACCGTACGCTTTGAGCGTTCATCAATGGATGCTATGTGAACGGCAGTGTTTAAATGCCGTAACGAATTATGAATTGTAGCTTCATACACCATACTTTATGCAAAAAATATTTAAAATGTATCGTAAATGGTGTTATTAATACATTGTTAAGGTAAACTCATTGTATCTACCACAATTGAAAGCTGATCAAAAATTGACCGCAGAGTGCTTGAACGGAGACGTTAATGTGCTGAACACCATTTGAACACATCGGTTCAGTAAAGATGCATTTACTGAATTCCTGAAGGCCAATTTGAACACTACTGCGTTAAAATTGCCTATATATGAACGCGTCTGGACGCGTCAAGCGTCCTCTGGTTTTACAGTGTACACATAGCGTAGTTGTTACCTTCACAAAGTAAATGCGAAGCGGACAGACAGACGGACGAACACTCGGACACACTGTATCTGAAGTGTGCACGGATTGCTATTAGAAGTACCTAAGTAGTTGCATATGCATTTAAACCATGTATAAGTAACTGACAGTGCATAACATAAATGAAATTCATTACATGTAAATTTCCCATTGCAAAATTTGTGTGTTGGGAATGGTGAAAAATACTTTATTTTTAACAGTGTATCGTCGGCTGCAGACATTAGATAATCGGCATATATGCAATTAACATGTCTAATGAACACTACTAGGTATCATTGCCACAGAGAAAATACAAATTTACCATACTGTTATGGAGCTATTAAGGTAGATGTTTTGCCATTGAAATTCAGTGGGTACAAAAACATGCAAAATTCTTCATCTGAGTTAGAGGATATTATTTAATTGAACTTTATTCCATTGTATATTTATGAATACATCAGAATACATACACAACTTCCATATCAGTTGTTTCTAATGATAAAAAACAGTCAAATTTGAATGAAAAATTCGATTTTTCACAATCGCGAAAAGCTCGAGGGTGGTATATACTTCAAAATGGAACCAAACTTTCATCCAGCGGGTTACAGAGCGCAGACATACGGCATAACACTCGTAATTAAATATAGTTTCAGAAAGAAATATGTCTGCAAAAAATCCCATAAGTACCTAGCTACTGTCTGTTTCACGAAACCTGCCCAAATTTTACGGATACATCCACAATGCAAGAACAATACTTTTTTCGATAATATTAAATTTTATCAAAATTTATGAATGAGCCTTCCTTTTATTTCATGGAATTGTGTCAAATATTGATTTGATTACGATAAATGATGTATCTATGGGAATTTATGGCCATAACTAAGATACTGGGTTTACATGTGCAGAATGTGACACGTGAGGGCGGATTTTTTTAAATATATATATTCTTATTTTGAGTTCTTCGATTCTGATCTTTTATCAAGTCGCAAGACGCATATGTTCTATAAAGTTACTATGACCTCTTTAGACGTGACAAATCACCAGATTTTCGTCATACATGATTGGATTGAGCATATTTGTGCATGGTAGTGTTTTTTATTGATCATGTGACGAATTTACAGTACGATTTTATTTATATATGAGGATAAAATGCTCGACGCGCCGAGAATTTTCTGACGCGGCGATATCTGAGAACATCATCTCTAGTTATTATTTCCGCATGATATCAGTTTGAACGTGTTAGCTTAAACATTGTATGGCCTCATATGTGACTTTTCCAAGTTTATACCCCGATAAATTCCACAAAAAGGCCATTAATTCCAATAGTAATTACCGTGTACTTGTGAGAATCGAGGATGAATATGGTTGTAATCCACCTCCATAGCTCAGAGCTCCAGATAAAATGCGTATTGGCGTATTTTACGCACTTATTTTAGCAGAATACGCATTGATTATCAACAGTGGGGGTATTTTGCTCACGGCAATGTGAAAATACGCATTGATTTTCAAATTTAGTAGTGGAAATACTGTAATAAAATTGACAATTTACTTAGTTGAGCTGCAAAAATCAAGTTTTTGCTTTATGCAGCTCAACTAAGTAAATGTTCAACTGCTTTACAGTATAAATACATGCACGTGAATAAGTAATAATACTCAAATAAATGAAAGGTTAAATTTGTTTTATGTTTTGATAATAATCCATTTGTAAAAATATAATACGCATTTAATTTGAAATCGGTGGGGTTGGTGTACAATACTCTTTGGACACAAAACTTATCTGGAGCTCTGCATAGTTTATGCTCAGGCTGCATAGGAGGTCTAACTGACCGTTCCAGTGACGTGTAATATTAAAAAGGTTATTTGATTTGTGCGTCTTGCGTTGCATTGTGTTTCAATGGGAAACGAAGGTATGTAATACTGTATAATTAGTCATATTTCTTGCTGTTCGATTAGTGATATGAATTTATACTGTATTGTTTTTCATCGAACACATGTTTGCTCGTATACATGTGGTCATAGTTGAATTACTGCTGTCCTATCCAATTATCAGTATAAACAAAACGGTAGTATTTCATCTCTCATTATCGGCTTATGTCGTTCTCGATGACATTTAACTTTTTTCTGTTTGTGTATATACCATTAACACTACCGACATCATGATTACCATTGGATTGTATACATGTACTTGGAAATGTAAAGTCAGGACCACGTTTTCCCACGGATGGGGAGTATGTGCCAGTTGGAATTTGTGGGGGATAAATGAAATATCATAAAACTTGTGTTTGCTATATATTTAAGCCCATTCACCAGTGCTACCCGTCATAAAACACACCCGTCTGTTAGTATCTGTACCCTTATTTTCAGTAAGTGTACATCTTTATAGTTGTACGTAATTATCGACAGGACTAGTGCAGGAATGTTCTACTGTTAGGAAGTCATACATGCATTTTACATGCGCATGCAGGTTTCAGATCACGTTTTCCTCGGATGTCATATTATATTGCAGATCAAAGCTCCAGATAAGCTGCGTATTTGCGTGAATACCCAATTAAAATGGCCAAAAAAAACCAGAAGCAATGAGAAAAAAGCAATGAGAACAATTGTGGTACCTTTATCATGCTGCAGAAAACAATAAGCAGACCACAAATATAGCATATTTTTATTATTTTCCATGAAAACACATCTTGGTATTTCATTAGAATGGTCTCCAAGGAGACAATTCTAATGAAATGCCAAGACATGTTTTCATTTCGAAACAAACTATTCAACAATTGCTGTCTGTTGATGTGTAAACAGTTGTGATTTTATTTTACCCAATTAAAATTTTGAAATACCCAATTGCTTCAGAAATGATGGAGTAACAATACTCAATTATTAATTACTAATTCCTTATCTGGAGCCCTGGCAGGCTATTTCATTGTAATTGTACTGTAATTTATTAATTTGGTAAATATTTACAAGTATGTTTGGTCTGTCGTATTGCCTGTCCCCATGGATGTATGCGACACCAATTTGAAAATTCCTTTGTGTCGCACTATCGTTGGACTTGAACCTCGGACGCCATATTTCACATTATTTCATTGTACGTGCATTATAAATTATTAATTTTGTAAATATTGTATTTGCAGTTAGTTCTTTATATCCCACAATTGTGTGCTGTATAAGAAGCGTCCAAATAGAGAATCCTAGCTGTTATCTACGGCCTTTGTGCGAGTTTCGCCGATGGTGAGCGAGCACCTGTCTTTTGCACGATTTAACGGTTCTCATTTATCTCATAAACTATGCATTTCATGCTTATAATTCCAGATTTTGAACGAAGCTATCTTGATGTTGCTTTCCGCTCTTTGCAGAGCGAAGTCACGTCATAAGCGGAATCTTAAATCTTGTTTTTGTATGATTAATCTATAACGTTACATGTTGCAATTGATTTGTATTTATACATGCTTATGTATGGAGCGAAACTAAGGTGCATGATCACGTGGTTACAACAACAACAACGTCGCCCACTCCAAAGTAAGTATTATTTGATATTTTCCTTAATATGCAATGGATTTTGATGAAATATGGCGCAGAAAACGCGTATTCATGAGCTGCATTTGGTGGACTAGGGAGTTTGGCACAGACTTATGTCGTTTTTGCGAAGAATCGATTTCCCTGTCGGAGACACAGAAATCGATTCTTCGCAAAAACGACAGACGTTTGGGCGGAAATAAAGAGACCACCAAATGCAGCTTAACAAGACGCGTTTGATGCGCCATATTACATCAAAATCCGTTACGTAATAAGGACACTATAAAAAAAATACGTACTTTGAATCGGTACTTGTTGTTGTTGCTAGTACCACGTGATCATACACCTTGGAAACACTAAAACAGAGAATCTCATACTCATTTTAATTTGCTATTATATGATATTTGCGAAACTCGTCAGCCAGAGGCTCGGTGCATAAATTGTGCCCGACACGTTTCATACATCTCATATCAAATATAACTATTTTGAGACTTGCTATATATCTGAACTAATTCCCGGTGTATTGACACACACTGCAGCGTGATACGAATGGTTCAGGGGTTCTTATGACATGGCTGGGATAGAGTTTATCAAACATGTGTGCTTTGTCAATGGCGATCAACCAGAAACTGTACAGGTCGTTGTAGATAAAACACGATGCTGCCGCGCCGTTACATTCAATCATCGCTCTGGTGACGAATGTTTCTAAACAGCTGCCCGGACTTGAGAGCGAAACGCCACCGCCGTTCGACCCGGCACCTGAGTACTGAAACAGAAATGACTGAAATGTTTCAGCTTCAGTTGATCGTATATCTGGTTAATGTATTTGATAATGCATAGGATAAACAAAATAAAAAATCTGAAATGGTTTTGGAATGTGTAGACCTACTTTCAAAATATAGCTTTTGTTTTCTTAGTTACATCATTTCCAAACTATCACGAGTAATGAAGTAAATTTCCTCCAAGTAAGTCTCCAGCTCTGTGCTTAACATGTTTAATAGCCAAAAGTTAATCAGTGGAACAGACATAGCAGATGTGCATTGACACAATGCACGATGATTGGTGATCTTGTAAATGTTCATTGCATTGATAGTTATGCCTGCCTAAATGTACGTTGACCAAACGCACGATGCTATGGAACTTGGTTTCCTTCTGTTTGTATTAAAATATTTGATCAAATATTCGTGAAGTAAAACAGGCTCATTGGTAAAGATTACGAAGACAACAGTCACAGAACCTCTGGAAATGACAGTACTGGCGACTTTACTTGGGGTGAGGAGGGCAAGCAAAAGAAAACACATACATTAATAATGTAATTCGCAATGTTGAAACATACCATTAGAAAACTATACCCTATCCACATAAGACTCCAGTCAAGTGGACATTGTGGTATCGCTAACGTCTGGCTATGCACCACCACTATTCTGGCAGGAGTATCACACACGACACAGCGACTGATATATTCAGCAATATCTCTTCCCTTCAAGGGTTGATTGGTTTTCGATGTCTGTGCGGACAGCCAATAAGTCTTCTCGCCCCTCATTGCGTAGTGGCACGTATAGAGGTCATTGCATAACAGGAAAGGCAACATGTTGAAACGTTCAAGACAGGACCCGGGTTGACCTAAAGAGAAATAAATACATAGACGTTCGTACATAGGAAAGCCGATTTAATATGTTAGTTATTTTAAGCGATTTTACTTATTATTTAGTACGAGTTTAAAGGTACATGCCCACTCAGTAGGCACAAAATGTTGTAAATAAGTGTATACTTGTGTCGCTATTCCACCGGTTCTAAACATTACGAGTGCCCGCTATACAGATATAATCATTTAGTAATATTTATTTTACTAATAGTGACTCGCGGTGGTATCAGGCTATTTTCATATGCAAATGAGTCATGATAGTTTTTAATTATTTATACTAATTAAATGCGTCACCTGAAAAAAATAGTATTTTCGACATATTACAAAGCATGATGATTGCACATCAAAACATAAATACATATAATAAATAGTAATATCGGTTAACATGTTAATGAAACACGGTTATCGCCTCTGATATCAGTGTGGTAGTTTACGTCTGATATAAATTGTATAATAATGCCAATCAATAAGTGGGGTAATGGTGAATGGTGAATGGTAATGTTTATTTTGCCAGAAAATGTCTCAGATGATGTCTCTGATATAAAGAACATGTTGTGCCTACTGAGTGGGTATGTACCTTTAATAAATATCATATTAAATCGCAATTAAAGTTATAGGTAACAGAATGAAAAAGATATTAAGCAAATAATTAATGTCAATGAAACTGGATTTATAAAGGGTAGATATATTGGGGAAAATATACGAACACTTATGGAAATAATAGATGAAAGTGACGAAAACAATACGCCTGGTTTAATATGTTTTGTTGTTTTTAAAAAGCTTTTGATAGTCTCAATCATAAATTCATAATTAACTGTATCACGACTTTTAACTTTGGTGAGTCACTAATACAATGGATGTCATTATTCTACAAAGAAACAAAAAGTTGTATTTCAAATAATGGTCACTTATCAGATTGTTTTTAGGTTGTGTCAATTATCAGCATATATATGTGTATTCTACATGTTCTCGTATGTATGGAGATAGTATCAAGACAAATAAACATTAATGACGATGTTATAGGCTTATTTATCATTATGTGGAAATGAAATGAAGCAAACAGGGGCCCGTTTCACTAACTTTCGTACGACTAAAATGTTCGTAAGTGCAAATTTAGCATCGTCTGTAAATTTAAATTAATGGATTTACATTTATTGAGCATATGCTGCTTATGCAGCCCATGATCAATAAATGTAAATCCAATAATTGTTTACACGAAAACGTCATTAATGTGGAATTTTGCACTTACGAACATTTTAGTCATACGAAGTTTAGTTAAACGCCCCATAGCAGTTGCAGATGATGCACTCTTTGCACTCGATGGTTCAGAACGATCTTTTAACGAACTCATAAACACTTTTTATCAGTTCTCAAAAATATCAGGCTTCAAAATTAATAAAAGCCACTGGTGTAATAATAATTTATATACATGGTCCAATGATAATGACTCCACACTTGGAATAAAATTCACAGACAGTAAAAATAAAATTCATGAACTGAATCTAACTACAAAACTTAAATCACTCCAAAACTTTCTAACAAACTGGAATAAATGGAACCTGACATTAATAGGTAACATAGCTGTAATAAAGACTTTCGCATTCCGTAAAGTAATATACCCGTTAACGGTACTTGAACATCCAGCAGACGAAACTATCAAACAAATAAACGACATAATGTATGACTTGCTATAAGATGGTAAGCCAGATAAAATATCAAGGAAAATCATAATCCAAAAGTACGAATACTACGGACTAAAAATGATAAATATTCCAGCCTTCATAAATTCATTGTAATGCTCATGGATAAACATGATAAAAGATACACAGAATCATTTAAAACAACATACAACAACGAGCTAATAAATATGGAGGTGATATCATATTTAAAAGCAACCTTAACGCACACAATGCATTTATAAAGAAGTATACATTTGTAAATGAAATCATAACCTCTTTGTGCAAAATACATGTTAACCATTCAACTACAAACATATCACATGAAATTTTGTGGAATAATACAAACATAAACAAAACGAAAGATATAAACCGTATTGTATAAAGAATGGTTTAGCAAGGGTATAATATACATGGAGAACAAAGAGCACATACAATCATATGATTTCAGAATAATAGCATTTTACAACTTCGATGATCTAAAGAATATATACAACATAAATACTGGAGATTGTTTACAATTTTACACTCTACTAGGCAATATAAAAAAATAATTGGAAGCTAAAAATGAAAACGAAATCTATAAACAATGATGTTCCAACACTTTTAATAATATATATTCAAGTGTCATTTAAAATCATTTTCAGAGGTCAAAATAACTATACTCATTGCTTTAGATGCCTTGTAACACGTTCCTCTTCATCTTAACACCTTTCACTTAGTGGAGAAATCCCATCATCCGCCCTCCCTCCTGAGTCAAATAAGGCATTATACATTTTATATCAGACGTAAATTTCCATTATTATATCAGGGGCGATAACCGTGTTTCCTTAAAATGTTAACGGACATTACTATTTATTGTCTGTTTTTATTTTTCGATGTCCAATGATCATACATTATAATCTGTAGCGCATTTAATTAGTATAATTAATTAACAAATATCATGCCTCATTTGCATATGAAAATAGCCTGGTACCAAGGCGTGTCACTAAAATAACTATTACTAAATTACTATATCTGCATAGAGGGCACTTATAATTTTTAGAACTGGTGGAATAGCGACACAATTATACACTTATTTAATTCCTATGAAGAACATTTTGTGCCTACTGTGTGGGCATGTACCGTTAAGAAAAGAATCAGATAATAAAATAGCAGAAATCATCTTCGTTGTAACAGTATTGTTTATGCATACACGTCGGAAAAGGTCGTTCGGAAACCACGTGATCCCATACCCTGTATGTCAGGCTACACGTATATGGGAGCAATAGCAGATCAGCATCAGTAGCCTATTTCACCAACATTGCAAAGTATATATTTCTAGCAAAGTATACTTTGAGGGAGAAATTTTCAATTTTAACATAAATGTTTTAATTTTTATTGTACTGAATTGATTACATTATCACAGCCAATTTGGCTGTGATAATTTAATGCATTCAGTATACTAATTCTGCATACTTTTAATCATGAAATATATGCAGTTGTTAGTTCAATATGAAATAATGCATTTCAGGAAAAACAAATGATTACTCCCTCAAAGTATACTTTGCTAGAAAAGTAGACTTTGCAATGTTGGTGAAATCGGCTACTGGAATGATCACCTTTACCCGGGTTACGATCGCCTGAGTGTGCTAGGAGCCTATATTTCACTCAGCGTGCACATTTATACTGTGGCTGTACCCTCGTCACAGTTACATATTGCAAAGTGTCTAGTATTCAGCAAGCTTACCTAAGTCTTGGTAGTGGGAGTGCTGGTGTCCTTCTGCGTACATGAAGCTGTATCCTTCCCACATCGTGGTTGTGTTCTCCGGACACAAACGGACA
The DNA here is from genome assembly GCA_029237695.1 of Conchocele bisecta. NCBI lineage: Eukaryota > Metazoa > Mollusca > Bivalvia > Lucinida > Thyasiridae > Conchocele > Conchocele bisecta. Next base: position 113,009,756 of record CM055267.1, on the reverse strand, counting down.
GCTTTAGATTGACTGTGCCGTACAACAAACTCTGTGTATAAAATAATAGATGGGGCTGTGACTGGAGAAACTTGGCTTATGGAATTTGTGACCAGTGTAGCGCATGCTCGAATTGCTCACTCATGTAGCTTAATAACGAGCTATATTGCTTGTTCGAAGCATGACTGGTGTTTCACCGATGGAATGGCGAACAGTGTACATCCTGATCAGACTGTGCGGATGCACAGACCGATTGCTACTATCGTTGTTGTTGTGCATCGCAGTGACTCGTCCCGGTCTCGGTCTCAGCCCGGCTTCGTAAAAGCAAACTGTAGCTTACCATGGTGGTTTAGCCCAAAGTAAACCATTGTCACATACATGTATTTGTATCATGTTACGAAACACCTTGAATTTTACCTGTATTTTTCTGAATCGGCCAGTGTTGTAACCCTGGATCTGTGAGCTATTTCGACTTCGTCCCGCAGTTGATTCGGACCAGAAATTAATCGCCTGTGCTATATTTAGCAAACCATTATGGCGAGTAATCCTTACCCAGTGGTAATATATATGTTGTATTTGTTATTAAAATTGTCATAGTGACTTCAATATGCGAGTAACAACGGTGGTTGAACTGGTGATTACTGGGCAATTCTTATGAAAAATTGCATAACGCTTGATGGCAAAGGAGATCGTAGAGTGATGAATGTGGGGAAATAGTATGATAATTTTCATAGTTCAGTCCAGTCTGAATGTTTCATAACCTCCATATTCATATGGGGTCGTTAGAGAAACACGAATTGCTCAAACGAAACTGGAGCCTGTTTAATCACATTTACAGGCGAATTCTAGCGAAGAAACAATGCATACGCTAACGTCAAAATTGTAAATTTTGTTGTACATTTTGACAACGTTATAAGCTGGTCTAAGATGAAATTTCACATTTTTCGAAGATTTCCAGATGTCTCGGGGAAATAAATCCGATATTTCAAAATGGTAGCTGAATTCCTCTCATTTAGATGGTATCACATTATGCTGTACGAAAGAGATTTGAAGGCAATGACTTAATTCCTTGTATGCCATGCATTTTACCCTCGATGCATCTGGCACATATTATTGTGAGGTTTCTAGATTTTGTTTGGCTGTTAGCCGCGCGTGGCGATACATGTACATGTTTGGGTAGTGCCGATGTACAGTGGGGTCAGCGTGTAAGTGCACACACGAACGAACAACACGATAGGTTGGTTCCAACCTGTCGTGTTCGTTCGTGTGTGCACTTACACGCTGACCCCACTGTACACATTCGGCTGTTGCATTATCATTTAGCGGTCATAGCTACGGAGCCCCGCAGTGGACGTATAATTATTTTTGTATTACTTCGTTGCCACGAAATAACAATTCATTCCCTCAATTTAACAATTCATTCCCACAAATTAACAATTTGTTCCATCAATTTAACAATTCGTTCCCACGAAATAACAATTCGTTCCCACGGGAACGAATTGTTATTTCGTAGGAACGAAATGTTATATCGTGGGAACGAATTGTTAATTCGACGGAACGAATTGTTAAATTGAGAGGACGAATTGTCAGTTCGTGGGAACGAATTGTTAATTCGAGTGAACGAATTGTTATATCATGGAAACGAATTGTTAATTCGAGGGAACGAATTGTTAAATTGAGGGAACGAATTGTTATTTCATGGGAACGAATTAATAATACAGATCCATGTCCCCTGCGGGGCTCAGTAAATATCTCATTTTGTTCGGTTCTTGTTGAATTTAAATGGAAGTCACATGCACACGGGACAGTTAAATAACATTTATGGACACGAATACACTTGATAATAGTACTTTTATCACATATGGATACCATGAGTTTTAAAACACCATTAGCAAATTGATTTACTGAATGTACTACAATGGTCCATTACCCTGGTCCATTACCAAGTGGCCGGATAAGCTCCGTAGGTAGAGCGTCTGACTGCGGATCAGGAGACCCCGAGTTCGATTCTCACATCGACCGCTGTGAATGGCCGATTCGGCAAGGCAACTTCGTGTTAGCCTAGTCCTATCGGATGGGGACTTACATAGTCGGTCCCGACATGCAATGTCATCGAGCCAGTGCCGTCGTTAAATCAAAGCACTTACATTTGGTCCATTACCCAGTTGTAAGTTTAGGTAATTTTGCGTTGATTAGTTTCGTTTGAAATGATGTCTGGGGACGTCACCAACCATCCAACCAGCCAATCAATAAATTAATTAGTTAATCAACCAATCAATCAAAGAGCATGCAATCAGTCAATCAATCAATTTATTAATCAATCATATAATCAGTAAACAATTTAGTTATAACATGTACACATGTACGTACCTGCAGTTATAAACCGAAAAGCAAACACGGCTATTCCAACGATAGCGAGCATCGTTGATTGCAGTTCGAAAGGACTGAGTCGAATGCAGTGGATGGACCAGCCAGCTGGTGTATGTGATATACGAAGTGTACGTGGTACGGTTATATATATGGATGCCTAACCTTGCAACAATGATTTACATTTAGAAGAATCACGTGTCATGATTACGTGGCGGATTAAGTTGACGCATGCGCGGCTCACTACCTTACAAATTTAATACCAGTTGACGCATGCGCGTCTCACTACTTTCCAAAAGGTAGCGATGTAATACCAGCAAGCGAATCCGCGCCTATTTGAAAATGGCTTAAGGTACCAGTCCACCTGAAAAAGGCTTAGTTTCGTAGTTTGCCTATGGGCTTTTTACTGAATCTTCCAAAACTGCCTGTCTTTGGCGATTGAATGTGACTTAAAATTAAATACTCCCCATCCTGTGCTATTTTCAGCTGACAAAAGCAAGTATTTGTAAAATTATGTGCCAAACTGTAATCTGGGCCATTTAGTGAGCATATTCAGATTAAAATTGTACGCATCTTCCGCTCGAAATGTACGTTTGTTGTTTGGGGCGCCATTTTAACAGTCTGAAACAGAGGTTTGTGGCTCGAAAACAAAACACTCAGTACCAGTACAGACTATGATCAGTGTGGGCAGGTATACATGTAGACTTGATTCACACATTATTTGTTGGTGCAAACTCCGCACGTCACATAGCTTTCTGGCGCCTTTAGTCCAGCGGCCATGACGGAATAAGTGCAGAAATTGACCACCACATGCTAACTTTCACACATTATAAATGCTCTTAGCTGTATGCTAATTTGATTTGTGTAGCTACTAAAGTTTCTTGACATATAATGTAACAGGTGTATACAGCAAACAGCCTCTGTGAATATATGAAGAGGATATCTGAGAAATAAACTTGCGGAAGTGCTCGCTCGGCCAAGAGTTGCTAAAAAATTCTAAAATCTTGGTGGACTGGTACCTAAAACGAAATATTAATATTGAGGATATGAAACAGAAAATGTGCATATTTTTGCTTAACAGTAGTCTATCATCAGGAAATAAGCAAAAGGAATCATCAAAAAAATAACACAAACAAAAACTAGTAGCGTGAGAACTCTGGCGCAAGTTAATAATAGCGACTGGCTTGTTGTTTAGCGAAAACAGCTAAAATGCAATATAATAATAATATTTATGATAGGACACAAAAACATGTAGTCTACATACACGTGTCTTGCTTAAAATTAGTCTATCCTATCAAGAAATGGTTAATCTTGTTATTACAAAAGAAATCATCCAAATGTATCACGAAATAAAAAACTAGTAGCACGAGAACTCTGGTGCAAGTCTTCCCGTAATTGGCTGATGAGCAATTGTTCCAATTGCTCATCAGCCAATCACGGGAAAACTAGCGGCCGCTTTGAGCGCTTTGTTTCTGGACGACAATGCTCGCCAAAGCCCAGCGAGTGACCGAGAGCCGGACTGAGAGGTAGTTTGCTGTAAAAGGTATGTTCAGCAGCCCTGGCGCTCGCGATCCTTTGAACATGTTGAACTCTTTGGTTTTGAACGACATTGCTCGTGGAGGCGCCCGTGAGCAACTGCGAGCCGATCAGATAGTTTGAATTTACAACGAGCGCTCGCTGTGGTTCAGTAGGCGCACAGTTTACTTGACAAGCGGTCGCTGCTGGCGCTCACGCTGCTGAACATAGTCAGGTTAATGTAATGGAATAATACCTTATATAACAAGATACCCGTCTTTGTATATTATATATGTCCCTGCGTGCAACAATAGAAGATATTTACGGAGCCCCGCAGGGGACATGGACTTTTTTGTATTAATTCGTTCCCACGAAATAACAATTCGTTCCCTCAATTTAACATTTCGTTCCTTTTAATTAACAATTCGTTCCCACGATATAACAAATCGTTCCCACGAATTAACAAATCGTTCCCACGAAATAACAATTCGTTCCCACGAAATAACAATTCGTTCCCTCAATTTAACAATTCGTTCCCTCGAATTAACGAATTGTTATATCGTGGGAACGAATTGTTAATTCGTTTCCTCGAATTAGCGAAGTATTATGTCGTGGGAATGGATTGTTATTTCGTGGGAACGAATTAATAAAGAATTATACGTCCTCTGTGGGGCTCCGTAGATATTGGCTTGCACCGTCTCACCGTATGACAATCAGCTAACCGTTAGGATGGTGACACTGAGCCTAGCCTACTGACTGAATGACGAACATCGCAGTCCCAGGACTACGCTGGTTGCACACGTGTGACACGTCATGTCACTTTTGTAAGCTGGCAATCCTCTCACGTGAAGTCTACAATGACACTATGCAGACAGATAATGACAATGCAGACCGTCAACAACAAAGTAGATGAAACAAAGTATGAAACAAAGTAGTTGAAACAAAGTATGAAACAAAGTATGAAACAAATCGCATATCAGTATCGTCTCTAGTACATTTGTGTAAGTGCAACGCAATAGGAGTAAGGTATATAGAGAATAGTAGGATAGTGCCGTGAATGGGACAAAATATCTGGCAAGGCTCAGGAAACTGGATGGGCGAGGCTCTGCCGAGCACATCCTGTTTCCGTGCCGCGCCAGATATTTTTTCCCATTCACGGCACTAACCTACTATTCTATTTATCCCGTCAACACCTACAACTGGTTGTAAAATGCAAAAATAGTATTGACTGGATATCAAAAATGTTTCACGGCACCGTGTTTCACGGCACATACGCACTGTGTTGACGGGATAAAAAGGACTGTTCACAAATAGTAAAGTTAGTTTGGTTAGCGTTAAAAAAATGTCTGAAAAAACCTCACAATGTAATACAAGTGTTAAACCTGTCTAGTCCTTTTGGAACATAGATAATTTATTAAATGCAACATGCATTTATCCGGCTGGCTACACGAAATGCACACTGTCCCGAACACAGAACATTAGATGTACATAATGTTATTGTTTGACCTAATTTCGCGACCGAAGCCTTGTTGTCGTCCGTGCAGGAGACGCAAATCATGGTACCACACTTATTGTTTGCCCTAGTTTCTCGACCATTGAAAGCACATCATTTCATCTCGGTTAATCGCGTATTGCGACGCTTTCACCAATATGCACCATGTTACTACCCACACATGCGCTCACTTCGGTGTCACGCCGCCAATCACATACTAGAATAGCGATTATAACTCACGGTTAGGGGAGGAGCTTCGCGACTATAAGTAAGTTTTAGTTCACATATTGCATTTTTAATAACCTATATGTAATTTAAATATGTGAACTATAACTTAAATGCTCGTGCCCACTTCGGTATCACACCGCGAATCACATCTGAGACACGCCATGTGGTTTTGTACTTTCGGACATCTGTGTAATTTCATGAAATACGTTTACAAAACTTACAATATTTTCCGTAAATGGCGGCAAAAGTTTATTACGTACACATCATTTTTCTATGGGAATTTAATATAGGAATGAATGGCATTTTTGTGAAATTTATCGGGGTATAAACTTGGAAAAGTCGCGGGAATACTGGACGAAGGCCGGAAGGCCTCGTCCAGTATTGCCGCGACTTTTCCAAGTTTATATCCATTACGCAAACACGTCTTATTTGGAATTAATAAATCACTGAACTACTTTCGGCAAGGGAGATAATCAATATCACGCGAACTATTTTCATACGAGCCAAGCGGATTGTTCATTTATGATTAGTATATATAGTTTTAAGCTATCTCCTGTGATATATAATGATACATTACTTTGTTATGTTATGGGTACTAATACATGTTGTTTCAATAGCGTATCTCTGTAACGGTATCGTTGTAGATGGAGTTGCAAATAATTTAATAATTATTACGTTCAAATGGTTGCGTAATACTGATAGCACTTCTGTATAACTGTCTTTCTCGTAAATGGCGCAATAGTCGTGAGGTTAAGGTCGCGGACTTCAATGATTTAATTATCGATTCCCGAAAGGGTAGGGGTTCAAACCTCGACGTGGTATACTTTTTTTTCTCCATATATATTATTTTTGTGATTTTAATATTTTCACAATTTTATGATTTTAATAAAAATACCTATAAATGGATAGAAACTTAACAACAATGAAAGTGTCTGTCTTTAAGTAATATATACAAAGACAGTTTGTTACTGTTTTTTTAAGTTTGAGGTACTGTCTATACCATATAATGTTTTACTGTCCCAAAATCTATTTTTTTGGCTGTCATAATTAATTAATTTTCGGACAGGAAACATTTTTTTATGAATTTGAAATAATTATTGTCCTCCATCTGCTCACAACACTGTTCGAACTGCGCCTGTGGCTACCACGACCAGAATTCACTGGCCGCAAACACAGTAGCCATCGGCGTCTATTTATTAAATTATTATTTTTTATTTTATTTGAATTCCGCGTGAACGCTGCATTTTGTGTCAACACCATTTACAGAAAATATTGGTGATTTTCTAAACGAATATCGGAGAAATGCGGCTATATATTCTGTCAATTTTCAACACCATTTACGGAAAAAAATTACTGATTTTTTAAAACAATATCGGCACAACTAAATACGGTGATAGAATTTTTGTCAACTTTTCAACACCTTTTACGGAAAATATTACTGATTTTCTAAAAACAATATCGGCGAAGGTGTACTGAACTACTCTTTATTTTAAATAACCAGCCGTCTAATAGGTCTGTGTATAATCGAGAGTATATCGTTAATTGTCATGTTGTCTCCGACAGTGAGGTGTTGCGGCACACATCAAAACGACACGTCAATTTCAAAACATTGCCTAAGGGTCACAGCTGTGTGGTGTCATCAGATCAACACCGTCACACACAATTACGCATTATCGATTTTTTTTCCCCACACAAAGCAACGTGTAGTTACAACTAGATCTGTGTAATGTGTCGGGTGTAGCCAAAGACCATACATAAATTCATAATTAGTCACAGATGTAGCCTTAAAATATAATCGATTTCCTTAAATTACGTCCGCAAGTTGACAGATATTTCAGAGCAGACGTCATCGTAATTTGCCGTTATTTATTTCCAAAATTAGCCATATATTCTGTAAATGGCGTTGAAAGTTGACAATAAATTAAGACCAGATCAGTACGTTATCGACGACAACTGACGATCCGATGAGAGAGTAATACCGTTTACGCGTATCCAATGTTAAATATACATCGTTATTTTGTACGACTTTCGTAGTTTTTACCGAGAAATTCAAACCGTTTCCAATTACTGGGGAAAATAATATCATGATTAGCACACCGTTCCACTAAGCAGCGGCTACTCAATGGGATCACACGGTCTATTGTTTACACTGGATTAATGGCGGCCCCCATGGGGTCTCGGGTAAATCTTATTTTTAAATAATACGACTGTGGTTTCTTCCTTTTAGTGATGACCATGTTGCAGCCGTTAACACTTATTTAGCAGCATTATTTATGTAGTTAGTCTGAACATTCTGCAGAGAAATTTGAATAGGACGGAATCGAGCGTTGTTTAAACTTAGTCCTGTTCAAATGCACAGGTCAAAATATGAACTGAAAATGGTGCTTTGTGTGACAGAAATCCGTACGCGGACGAATAAAAAATTATTTTGTTATAAATATCACATATAGCGAAACAGCGGTAGCATATACTGTTTTAATAATATGCATACATATTGTAATTAATGTTTAATAGTGATATACTGATGAATAATATACGATACTATGGTTTATACTCCAGCACTATGTTTTAAGGCTGTGTGATTTGCCTCAATATAAGCTGGATTAATTAATACTGCTAAGGGTTAGTGTTTCAGCATAGCCTGGTACTGGCCAACACGGATATATCAGATCCCATACTGGTGATGCTTTGTGTCGTGATATTTCCGTAAATGACCACAATATTCGAGTTTAGTATGTGCTACACTCTCATTTGAGTGTATAGCTGTGATGATCGCTAATCAAAGTGAAATAACATACAAGTATAACATGGCATAACGAACATTGGAGGACAAATGACAATCATCCCAGCTACCCCAGTGCTGGCGTATCTCAATAGATAGTGGTAATAACCGAGTATCAAGGTCCCAAGGTCTACCTCACCCGCAGTATGAGGTCTAGTCAACAATATGGCTGTAATCCAACTTTAAGTGGATTAATCCATAAACAATATATGTAGTCTTACTACAATCCTTTAGCCATGATATGCTATGATAGGAGTATTACCATACACTATCAAAGTATACAATGTATTGCCTATGCAATATATATTTCCAAAGTATGAATGTCCAAGTCAAAACCGGATGTGGTTACATCACATGATAGTCAATAACGATAATGTTCCGGAAGCTGGTACCGGAAGTAAAGTTCCAAAGGTAATATTATTTCCGGAAATGGTGGACCAGATGTAAAGTTCCCATGGTATCACTCGACTGTAGCAACCCGGATGTGGTGGACCCGATGTAAAGTATCCATGGTGAATCAATGGGTTGTAATACCGGAAGTGGTAAAGTTCCGATATAATACAAATGGCGATTATCACGTTGGCTAAGACGCCGGGAAAAGTTCACATGGGTGACATTCAACTCGGTGGTAGTATAATGATATGATGTGTGTATGGCGTTTCACTTCACTAAACTATGGCTGTGACTGTCTGCTGAACGCGAGGTAGCTATCACACACTGCTCTATACAGGCCTGTACTCGGAGCTGCTACACACACCGCGCCAGACAGACGTACGGACACTCGGTCGACCTTGTACTCTGCACCGACTGGGGTCTGCCCTCAACGAGTGGACCAAAATGTCCAATGTTGCCCGCTGGAGCGATCTCAAGAGGCTACAAAATGAAATGAGTCTCCAATTACTGGACGAATACGCACAGACAGACAGACAGGATGCACAACGGACTAAAACGGGAATCGAACAACGGCAAATCACAGCTGAAATAAAATGTTGTAGGTACATACCAAAATCCTCTGTGTCACTGGTGAATACAGTATAGTCTTCTGTAACCAGAAAATATGTGTCCCGCCAACACATAGCGAGACATCGCTTATATACGCACCAGTGAAACCATGCACGGAATAATGATGCCTACCCCTCGTTCGACATCTCACATAAATACTACAAAACCATGGCTTTTGCCATTTCACCCGTGGGTTATATTTGGCATAAATATATGTTCCCACGCCATAAATTCAACCAAATAGTGTACAGCCCTCGCAGAATAAATACCATCCAACATGGTATACCACACACTACCATAAATCTGCACACTATAGACCCAGATCTCATAATCCGAAATCTACTCGACTGGTCTCGACAATGCGAAGGTCGCTTCTTGGCCCCGCCAAACCCCTCCATATCGGTCCTACGGCTATACACTCAAATGAGAGTGTAGCACATACTAAACTCAAATATTGTGGTCATTTACGGAAATATCACGACACAAAGCATCACCAGTATGAGATCTGATATATCCGTGTTGGCCAGTACCAGGCTATGCTGAAACACTAACCCTTAGCATACATAACAGGGCAGACCATGGTACTCTATACTGGCTTCACCTACAGAAGGTCCCTTATATGGTGAACAACTGACACGCGGACAAACTCGGCTGGCACGGATAGTGGACATCCGTAATACTAAAAGGTCTTCTCCCTAGCGAAACCAGCACACGCAGTCAACGAGTTCTCTACCACACACATGCATAGTCTGTGGCAAATATGGCGTGACATCAGTAAAACATTGCTCATAAAATAGACGTATATTTAAATCCGCAAAAATGACACGCATAAACGTATTTCCACCAATACAACATAAGCCCCGTTATTACACGCACATTGTACATGGCAAATGTACATGCTAAATCACAGGTATGTAAAACTCACAGGTGTGTGAAATCACAGGTATGTGGAATCACAGGTATGCGAAATCAATAGTACGCACAACAATACAAAACATTGCCACACATCACACATATACAATTATACGGAAATCCGGAATATACAAGAATGCACGTGTCACGCGACAAATACTTATATTCATGCACTTCATGAGAACATCAATACATTTAAAATATACAAATATTACTTAAAGGGGTATCGATATGATACATTTTAATAATATAAATATTGAAAATACACATTACAATCGCTTACAACATAAGTTATTGATCGAAAATAGTCACTGCATCGTGACCTATTTGACCGTATTACCTATTGCGCGGCTACGTACCTCATCATACACCTGTTTACATAGGTAACTGGGGGTATAGTGAGGTATGCTCGCTAATACAATGTTTGCGTAATGCACCGATAAATTCCACAAAAATTCCATGAATTCCTTATAATTCCAGCATTTGATATAAATTCATCAAGAAAATGTGTTTATTTTCCGTTTTCTTAAGAATTACTTTAACTGCGCCTCACGGTTACGGAAAGTAGTTCGGCGTGGGAGTCTACTGGGATATAATTTTGGACAGAGACTTGCTACGGGCCAATCAAATGTTAGGGAATTGTGTAAATATTTTTGTGCTGGAATTATCATGGGGTGGGGAGAGCTGGAGGAGCTACCGGAGGAGTCACAAAACAAAAAATTGACTTTGAAACTGGCTAGATAGCTTGACAATGAGCTACCGTAACTACGGAAACAAACGTTAAATTATGAAAATCGGTCCAATATTCCTGAAATTAGAAAATAAATCCCCATGTTAAATCCTCATAAAGTTAATGGGTCATTTTTTGTAATAACATAAAATATTTCATCAAATTTCACGAAATAGAAAAATGGGCTAATGCTTAAATGTTGATAAATAGTAAGGGTAGTGTTTGCAATGTTTACATGTACATGTATATACCTGTAATATTTGGGCAGGTTTCGTGAAACGAACAGTATGTCTATGATCAGTAGCCTATTTCACCAAAATTGCTAGCATACTTATCTAGCAAAGTATACTTTGAGGGAGTAATCAATTATTTTTCCCGAAATGCATTATTTCATATAGAACTATTAACTGCACATATTTGATTATTAAAAGTATGCCAACTTAGTATACTGAATTTATTACATTATCACAGCCAAAATTGGCTGTGATAATGTAATAAATTCAGTATAATAAAAATTAATAAATGTATCTTTAAATTGAAAATTTATCCCTTAAAGTGTACTTAGCAAGAACAGTATACTTCGCAATTTTTGTGAAATATGCTACAGATGCACCAAATGGCAGAATCTATATTCCACGTATTGAAGGCACTGTATATCAGGTATTCGCAAAACGATATGAAAATTGTTACTTTTCGCTATTACACATTAAACAAACAATGATGAAATTCCATTAAATATTGAATTTATTTCGAAAAATCAAATTCGTATGGGAATTTTCATTGGGCAAACAGGGGCTGGAGAGCGAATAGTAGGATCGGAAAACGAAACGTTTTGGAAGTTGACTCCAAACCCTGACTGCATGTGGCTAATTAGCTTGGGAATGATGTAGTAACTAAGGAAACAAATGTAAATTTTGGAAATACGTACACAAACAAAATTAATTTTAAAAATCTACTTTTAGCCCCAATGGCAATATCATATGAAATTGTATTTTGCCTAGGAATCAGTATTGGGCGGAATTTCGTCAAATAAAAAATAGGGAATGTGTTTTTGTTATGAAACCAGTATATTTAGTTGGATATTTTTTGGATTTAATGTATTTAATAGCCAAAAGTCGGTCGGCACGAAAACGTGGAATAAACCTCTTGCTCCTATCTTAGCACTAGTACTATCTGTGTGACCTTTAGGTTTTCACTTAACCTTTTGAACCCGCTATAGCGGTTTATGCAAACAGCGCAGATCCAGATGAGCCGGCTCGTAACGAACCGTCTCATCAGGATCTGCACTTTTTGAAAGTAATTTTCACATTTTTGAAAACAAAAAACACCCCCTTATCATAAATGGACTAATCTGAAAATCAATTCGTGACAACTGGATTGGTTGCAAAATTAACACATCAAAATCCATTCCAGTTACTTAGGGGTGAAAGGGTTAAATTGATTAGAGCTTATGTGAGGTTATTTAATGTTAATCTGATATAAGTAAACAGTAGTGTCATTCACTAAGAATCAAATAGATTTTAGTGAACTTGAAAAATATCGGTGAAATATATATTTTAATTTGTTAACATATTACAACAAAGAATTGTGAAAACAATGATTTAACTTTTTATGGTGCCATTTAAAAACATTAACTTTCATATGTTATGTGATGATTGTTTAAAAAATAATGATTTGATTTTGTACGGCAGTGATTTCTTGTTACATGTATCATGCTAGCTCGATGACCCTCAGATGCGGTTGGTCAAGAGCAGACAAGAAATTGATGCGACACTGATTGGAGAAAGTTCCTCTGTGATTTTGATCACACTTTTAGCTTTAAAATTCAATTTATTTGCTACTGCTTAGTATTTTTTTTTTTCAAATTAATTTTGACAGTTCATTTTTATAGACTGATACTGGTTATTTTAGAAAATTGGATTTTTCCGCCTGTTTTCTTTCGGTCACTTCGAAATATCACGTTTTACGATTAATTACCACGAATTTACCACGATTAAGTACCACGATGTTTTTCGTTTTCATCGTGATTGTAACCTCATTGAATAAATGAAACATCAATGACGGTATTTTCGACAACATTCCAACATTCGCCACATTATTTAAAATCGAAACGGTCAGATGGAAATTGGCAGTTGATTTGATTACCACTTTGTAGGACATTTGATGCATCATTATTTTTTATACCTAAGGTTGTATTCATGTTGCCAAGTAGATATTGCGTTATTCGACCGAACGAGATGTGTTTTAAGACACCACCATGATAGTAATATACAGATGATGAATATCGACCTTCATTTATGGAGATAGTCTAGAACACAGACGTAGATATACATGTCGCTTATAACCTGTGACAATATATAGAAAATACAAGGCTAGTGTCTTTTGATATCAGGTTTATCAGGCGAGGCTAGGAAACACGTAGTAATTCCGAGGCTTGCCGAGGAATTCCTACCGTTTCCGAGCCGAGCCTGATAAACTTGATATCAATATACATTAGCCTGGTATTCTATTTATCAGGTATTGAGGTAACTTTTTATGCTCGAAAATGACCAGATATGACGTCATTATCAATTGACAGAACGCGGACTTGTTTACGTTGCGTCATTACACTGACGTCATTCGGTAACGTCACGTGACGCCATCCGACCCATCGAACGTCATTTGTCACTTCGTTATAACCCGGATGTTTGTATCAGGTCAATGGCTGATACAGCAATTTGTCATACCGCAGATAAGTTTCTCGGCTTTTGATTGGCTAGCTTGCCTGGTCATATATATTATATGACCTTCCAAGGCCGTCAGACATACAGCAATTGCGATTCCCCTCCGGCGCCTCGCGTCCAATGAAGACACATTTTGCAAGCGTCTACCGATTGCGAATTGTAGTCCTCACTAAACACAATACAACCCCGAATTGATCAATAAAAGTAACAAATTGTACACTCAAAACCAGTCTTTATTGTTTATTTTTCCATAAATATTCTTCGCTCATCAAAATATGAGCGAAAAATGCCACAAACTGTCCCGTTTAGTGTTTTCAAATCTCAACAATTGGCGTCATGACACGGCTATATTTAGGTCATAAACTATGGGTTCCACGCACGAAATGCGGCGTAGCAATGACAGCGAATATTTGGGAACCAGTCGCATTCTTCTAGAGGCGCCAAAGGGAGAGCAGATCGATAGAGCATTGGAATATAAATTAAATTACACGATATAAAAAAAATTGTCATAAAGTCGTTTTCGATGGATTTCTTACTCCATATTTAGTTTGTTTTCGTTTAATAAAAAAACAAAATGTTCATTTACGCCTTTATGTTAAGAATGACGGTAGAAAATCGAATCTCGGATTATTTTTCTTCCTGAAAAAAACGCAAAGATCAAAAGAAGAGATATGTTTATACGACCAAATAACGGATCTGCGGTATGACAAATACGTTATTGTGATTTATTATACCATATAGCCTGTGTAGAATCACAATAACTTATAATGTTATCAGACAGTGCGTATTCGGTCAATACGGGGCAGGTTACCTGATAAAACAAAATTAATGGAGTAGGTATAATGAGCAGATGTTGGTATCGTACAATACTACGGAAATGTTTTGCTATGAACCGCCCGTTCCATTTCACGACAAGGCAATGCCACAAAAATGAAAACAAAATGATAGGTCGTGACGTCATTATTGACGTCATACGACTGATGATTGTCTCATGAAATAATGAGACCGGCTATGATACCTTTCTGAGTGAGAGTGTGACCTTCCCGTAAGCTAAAATGCAAGACGATTTGAATAATAATTTCGGTTATAGACGACCTAGAATTCGCACATCCGCTCAGGTATAAGGTACATGATTGCCTAGCAACGGGGATTGCCTGAGCTTACCAACTCGTTGGAAATAAGTCATCTATCGCAGGAGAGATGGCAGTGAATGGATATATTACGTGCTACCCAGTGATTTAACGTGATTCTGGTAGGATGTATTTCCTCGAAGGAAATTTCATCCTAGACGTTCGTGTGACGCAATTGACGTCATTTCCAGCGAAGAAACAATTCATATGCTCACGTCAAAATTGTCAATTTTGACAACGTTATAAGCTGGTATAAGAGCAGATTGCATATTTTCCGAAGAGCATGTGATATACAATTTATTCCGCTGCCATTTTGAAGTACCGAATTTATTTCCCTTGACATCTGTAAATCCGACAAAGAAACTCGTGGTCCGCACTCGTTTCTTTGTCGGATTTTCAGATGTCTCGGGAAATAAATCCGGTATTTCAAAAGTTGAATAAACTCTATATATTACATATAAATAAATGATAGTTAAGTTGAATACCGTTTACATTATGTCGGTAAATACAAATACGTTACTACTTCCTTATTGGACTACCCTCGTATAAAAGTACATTGTATTTCACATACCGTTGAAAATGTCAAATTCTGTGTCATTGCCTCATTCATGCATGGCCTTGTGGCCACGTCTTAACCCGTGTGTAAAAAACATATTCGGTTTCCAAATATTAAATGATTTGCGAGTTTATTTAACAGAAACTACATCTTAAAGGTACATGCTCACTCAGTAGGCACAACATGTTCTTTACATCAGAGACATCATCTGACACATTTTCTGGTAAAATAAACATTAATTCACCATTACCCCACGTATTGATTGGCATTATTATACATTTTATACCAGACGTAAATTTGCACACTGATATCAGAGGCGATAACCGTGTTTCCTTACAAAGTTAACGTACATTACTATTTATTCTCTGTATTTATATTTTGATGTGCAATTATCATACTTTATAATCTGTCGAAAATATTATTTTTTCAGGTGACGCATTTAATTAGTATAAACAATTAAAAAATACCACGCCTCATTTGCATATGAAAATGGCCTGATACCACCGCGTGGCACTAACAGTAAAATAAATATTACTAAATGATTTTATCTGTATATAGGGCACTGGTAATTTTTAGAACCGGTGGAATAGTGACACAATTATACACTTATTTAATTCCTATAAAGAACATTTTTTGCTTCTGAGTGGGCATGTACCTTTAACTTAATTACATGTAGTGTGTATTTTTATGTCGTTATTTGAGGTATTGTGATTTTTTTGGTTACATTGTTTGAACCAACTGAAGGTTTTTTTCTTCATCTAGAGACCACATAACACAATACTGGGGTAGATTCCCCTTTTTTTCCATAAGCCGTATGACCGCCATATTAAAATTCAAAATGGCTGCCATTGACATTTATATGTTTCATCAAAGCCATTATGCGTGGTGTTTTCGCAGCCAAAAAATTATTATGGACATGAACTAATGACAGAATGAGTATAATATATTTTGAGATGGCGGCCATTTTGGTTTGCAAAATTGCCGTCATTTTAATCTTGGATATCCACGATTTATTGTACATTTTTAAACACTGTGCTGATATTTTGTATCTTCCTTCTGGTTATACTCATATTTCTTTTAGCACAGACTTCTTTTACACAGAGTATTGCTAACACGTACTGTGGTACCAGCAATCTTTATATTCAAAATGGCCGCTGAAAATAAGTGTGTTATATGCCTTGCCACTTCAAAGATCTATTACACGTTCAGTATTGCTGTGGCTTAACAGTGTCACCAGTAATTAGCTCTTTTAATTTTCAAGCTATTGCATTCTTATCAAACGAAGCGAACAAAGCTTTTAATTGACCTTTGGCGTATATGTAACCGAGGAAGTAGCTCAACACGAACAAGGGTCAGTCATTTATTGGTGACGTCATGGAAGGCGGTGTTACAGTCCTTTTCGTGTACTACAATTATAACGTAGATTAAACACCACCATAAATGAGGGATCTCAATAAACCACACACTTCCCCTCTTAAAATGAACAACATTAGAAATATAACCATGTCCGTTATCAATTCTAAATTGAATGTTCGTCACAATGAATAAATGATTTTAACATCACACATTCTTATGAAGCCTCTGTATCAGTTATCCGTATAAGATACCGTGTATTTTATTATTTCAAGAATTAGTGTGTGAACGATATCATATACCGTGCACATTATCATTTTAAAATAATGCACGTACGCTAACTTGACCAACATGTTATGTATACACGTTAAGGATTGCATCGTGTGCATAGTGTCATTTTGTGTATAACATACATGTGTATTTTTACACTAACAGGTCTCTGGTCTGATAGAATTCTGAATTGAATGTATTTGTTCAGCTGGTAACTGTCCGTATCCAATTATGAGGAACTGTCTGATCCTACTGAATGGTCACTAATGGTATCGTAAAACACAACTGGATTTGTAACACAAAACTGTTAATCATCTTAAGTATCGTCTCTCATTACTTATGAGATATAGTAGACTGAATAAAACACCAGTAACTGAAAACATGTAATAAACTGCCTGGACAGTGTATAATAGACAGACAGATTGATCCAACAAAAAATGATTAATAAGTCTCTTCGGAGCTTTCCTCTGCCTGGTCGGACGTCGGGTCACCGGTGTCACCGGGGTAGTCTCGGTGACGGTAACAGGATTCTACCGTGGGTTATCAGGTGCACTCGGAGTTGTTGTACCGGTTGTTGCCAGAGTTCCTGAAAGTGGTTGATTATATCGCGGATCGGCCGGCGTCACGATTGGAGTGTCAGCTCTGGGTACCGTGAAACTCGACTGTGGTTTCTTCACGGTGTGTAACTGTCGTAGCAGTTATTGGAAAGTCTGCTTTACACATTAGCTCAACGTGACGTTTCCACACACGACCGTCCTTTAGGATTACAATGTACGATTATGGAGCGGTGCGCGCTGCCACCGTACTCGGCCACCACGTTTGATTCATCCTCGAGTACATCATTCACGAGAACATCACCTTCAGGCAAGAACTAGTTGTTGTGGCTGTTCTTCTGATCACTGTGTGAATTTGTCACTGTGGCTCTCAAGTCAGGACGTACCAAGGATAACTGTGTCCTTAGCTCTCTTCCCATGAATAAGCTGGCGGGTGTACACCCTGAATTATGTTGTAGCGTGTTTAGTAAGAAACGATCCAGTGTTTGTTGTGCTGTTTGTTGCGAGTCCTGCTTGCTTGCACTGACACTGCGTTTCAACGACTGTACCATACGCTCCGCGGCACCGTTACTATAGCGGCATGTTACACTTCCACATGTTTGATACCGTTCATTTTCAGGAAATGTGAAAATTCCTCGCTGCGACTATTTTCGGACACTATTTTGGATACTAGTCCATATTTGCTGATTAGTGTCCTCAGCACGTTGATTGTTGCGTCAGTCGTAGTAGATCTCATTAAGATGCTTTCCGGCCACTTGGAGTACGCGTCTACAACGATAAGGTAGTGATGTTTGTCCCTTCCGCAAAATCCGCGTGAATATGTTGCCATGGTCCATCGGGCCACATCCATGGTGTCAGTGGTGCGAAAGATGGTACACTTCGCACTTTTTGACAGCTAGTACAATGTATCACAGTCTGCTCAATGGCTTTTTCCATATCTGGCCACCACACATAACTCCTCGCGATTGCCTTCATCCGGACCATTCCCTGATGCGCAGTGTGTATTTCCTCTAGGACACTAGTAGTATTTGACTGATATCTCAGGGGTATAATCACGCGTAGACCCCACATCAGATAGTCTTGTTCGACGGATAGTTCATGTCGACGGTTGAAATATTATTTCAAACGTTGATCTTCCACTTCAGTTGGCCAGCCGTTCTCGTGAATTCTAACACGCGCGATAACACCGGGTCGACACTAACTCCCTTCGTGGTAACTGGTAAACTATCAAGTATACGGTCACCAATGTGGAAGAGTACATCTTCACGAGTTCCAAATGTTGATAACGGTAACCGTGAGAGAGCTTCGGCGAATACATTCTCCTTTGACGGAATGTATTTCATCGTGTAATTGAAAGCGGATAACGTCACCGCTCATCTCAGCAGCCGTTGTGCCGCGAGGTTCGGTATGCCCATTTTCGGACCGAATCTACGTTGAACATGTTCAATCAGCTTTTTGTCTGTTTGAATTGTAAAAAGCCCGCCATATAGGTATGTTTGTTTCGAAACGTTTCAATGTGAACATAATTGATAAATGCTTCCTTGTCCAACTGTGCATAGCCCTTTTCAGAACTGTTCAAACGCGAGGCATATGCAATTGGACGTGCGGTACCGTCCTTGTACTTACTCATGCATGATTGCTACTCCAATTCCATTTGGACTAATGTCCGTCGCGAGCACGAGAGGAATCTCCGGGTCATAATGTGCTAACATTTTATCTGAAGATATAGCGTGTTTCACAGTGTTGAATGCTCTATCGCACATCAGGGGTGTGCCATGAACCACAAATATGGCACAAGTGTTGCTTAAGAATTCACCATTCATAATCTTGAGCGAAGATCAGTTACATCACGTGATGTAGGTGCGTCGCGAATCGTGTCAACCTTATCATCAGTAAGTTGAATACCATTCCTTGAAATCTTACGTCCCATGTACACTACACTGTATTGCATGAAGTGACACTTGTCAACTGTTAATCTCAAACCGAATTTACGAAATCTCTGGAATACGTTTTCCAGGTTCTGATTGTGTTCTGCATCATTTCGTCCTGAAACATCATCCATGATCGCGCAAGACCTAATATGCGTGTTAATGGTCACTAATTCCTGTGACTTTTCATCAATTTTGGAATATTTCTTGCTGCGTGACATTTTGTTTATAACATCATCTAATGTCGGTATTGGATACTGATCAGTGTTAATAACATTATTCGCTTTTACACTTTGAACTGTGCCTAACTCAGATTCAAATAAATCTGCATATTTCATTTTCAGATTTTCTATTCAATCCGTAGCAATAGAATATTGCGGACATGAAGCAAACAATTTAGACCAGTCCCAGTCCAACCGTATAACATTTAACCAGTCTCTCCCTAATAATGGTGGAGCATACCTATGCCCGTTAATGACAATTATCGGAAAAGTAACTTATTGATAATTATAGTTCACATTCACGTTAATCTGACCTGCTATGTCAAGCTTGGTACCGGAATATGCATATAATTTGCGCTCAACTGCTTCCAGTTCCATGTGTTTGAAATGTTTATTGTAAACATTCGTGTTCATGACTGAGACGGTTGCACCCGTGCCAACTTCCATTTCTATAGTTACTCCTTGTAAATTCACTGGTACTCTAAATGCTGGAGTTGAGCTGTGAATATGAAACTGATTTTGATCCATAGGCATATCGAGCATGAAGACTGAATCGATAAACTGATCGGATTCTCCCCTGTCTTCATCTGGATCTTCGTCTGCAACATATCGAACTCGACCTCGTCCTCACTTGCGACTAAATTGCCGTTTATAGATTGTATTTTGCGAAGCTTATCTCACAGTAGAATTGCATTCTGACTTTAATTGTCCTATTTTGTTACATTTATAACATGTCGCATTTTTATTTCTACATTCATCACTCGAATTATTACTAAGACCACACCTATATAATATTTGTATACGGACAGCCTGGTGTTTCATTTGCGGTATATAACGCTTTTATCGCGCGCAAAAGATTTTGTTCATATCATTATCATGATAATTTGATGCAGTCGGACAGCCAATATAGTGCATATTTTTAGATGCAGCTGCTTCAGCTAAAGCGATGTCCAATGCCTCCTCAAATGTGTATGTTCGCGATAATAATTTATCCTGGATACCTTCTGATAACAAACCACAAATGAACTGAACTTGCCTCCCTAAGCCTCCCCCCCCCCCCCCCCCCCGCCCTCCCCTCCCCCCCCCCCCCCCCCCCGCCACCACCACCACCACAACCACATTCACACACCACAACACGGCGTGGACTATGATGCTTTCCGTCTAGACATATAGTGGCAGCTGCTCTTGGCTGGTTGGTTGTTTCATCTGGTCGCCATTTGTCGTGTACATTTGAACGAAGAAGTAACTCAACACCAACAAGGGTCACTGTTAGACACCACCAAATAGTTTTACTATATAATTTAACCGAATGCCATCCAATAAGGCCAGTCTCTCCTACTTTCACTATTCGTATGGATGCTGTGGGACCCACGTGTACATGACCTACAGCTAGTCTGTGCTGGTTCTGCAAGAACTAAACAATAGGTTCACTTACTCCTAAGAAAGAAAAATCCAACCTTGTCATATCCTCCAATATTGTGTACATTTTTTGGCCACGGAAACTCCGTTTACATCAAGTGACCAACAGGTTCAGTGTTTTCTTTTAAATGCTACAAATATGCTTAAAACTGGTGTTAAAGGCACCCCAAAATGTTCCTCAAGTGAAACTGGGTAGTAATGGATCAATATTTGCAAGCAAACGGTGTCTGTGACCTCAAAACACCCGAACTATTTTTGTCATACCGGACTACTTCTGCATACTCCCTGGGCGATTTCGCTCCATTTTGGTGTCTTCAAACCTCAAACATTTATTGGTGACGTCATGGAAGGCGGTGTTACAGTTGTTTTCGGGTACTACAATTATAACGTAGGTTAAGGTTTAACCACGCTAAATCATCTGATATTCATGTGCGGTGTAGTCAAAAGTATTACGTTAAACATAATAAGCCAGCTATGTTATGCCATAGACTGACGCACTAATCTACTTCACAGGCATTTTAATGTATCATTTACATCAGTTTCAAGCATATGCTTTAGGATTATTTTGTAAGTTGGAGCATATTTGTCATGTGATGCGTTTTCAATTCCAGCCGCGGAGTTTTTGCGCCACCACCAGGGTGGTCACATGAGATTGAATTTATCTTTCTTAACAATAATTAAACCTATATTTTGATTAATGTATATCCAGAGCAGAATAGGTGCAGGTTATGTGAAAATAGGTCCACGACATCCATATGAAAAATGAAAGTAGCAGAGAATAGCAAAATGTGTGGTCATTGGTTAGTTTATATAGGAAAAAGAGTTGGTGGTGGTGGACCTCTAAGCATCAATAAGGCCCACATAGTGAATTCAGCTGTCTGGAGAATAATTAGTTCAGGGATATGAATTATTAAATATGTCGATACAGCGAGAAGAATAGGAATTGCATCAACGTAAAGTTGCGAAGCTTAGCTGGACGACATTTTTCTGAACCGCCTACGTAAAAATAGGAAAAATCTCTATTATCACTACAGTATTTGATAACAAATATCATTTTAGTGTATATAATTAATGTTCAGGTGACTTTTAATGAAAATCACCAATTGTTACTTGATATAATGTTTTTTTTAGTTTTCGGCCAAAATTGACATCCGTTCGAAGCCGGATCAAGTCATCAAATATGCCCTGGTGACACAAAATGGTCAACATAGTCTTCAAACATAGCTAACCTCACGTTATTTTCACATGTATGATCAATACTCATACACTACCAGTGGCATACACCAGCTGTGTGGCCTTTACTGAGCAATACAGCCATTTTTCTGACTGAACTTTCCAACAAAAACGTTTTAGTGGTTATTATATTGCTAGATGTGTGTATGTGGTATGTGACTGTAGAAATGTTAAACGTGCTCTTATGTAGGCCCAATTCTTCATATTGCAAAACAGATAGTGATGTGTTTGTCGCATTATCTCTTGAAAACTTCAAAGTTGTCTATCTGTTGGAGTTGACGCGAATTGAGACAAGTTGCTGGCTGGAGTTGAACGGTCATTATACGAAAACTACTGGATACCTTGGCCCCAAACTTCATACTATATCAGGGAATATGACATAGCTGTGAATAGTGGTCAAATTTGCCAGCTCTCTAAACAGTATTAAGTTGTCCTTATAGGTATGAATGTGCTAAATATAGTACACAACGTCAGGGGGTATAAGAAATAGTCCGGTATAACAATAAATAGTGCAGATGTTTTGCAACAGACACAGTTTGCTTGTAAATCCTGTTCTATTACTGCCCAATTTTACTTGAGAAATATTTTGGGGTGTTTTTAACACCAGTCTCCGGCATATTAGTCCATTTGACGCTACTATAATATACACAACCTAGAAATTGTGTTTACTATAAACTTGTATTGCTGATTTGTACTCTCATAGGGTCCTACAACAAATTCAGTTTGGTTGCCAAAACGGCAACTTTGGGCAACTTCCGTAATTTGCATAAATTCAAGATGGCCGCCAAATGTTATATAAATACATACTATCCAATACATATCGTATTGTAGAAGCAATTTCGTTATGAAAGTACATGTAAATATGATAGATGCACCAACTATCATCAACTGTAAGTTAAACCCAATTTTCATAAATCCAAGATGGCCACCAAATGTTATAGAAATACATGATTGCCGATATATATTGCATTGCAGACGCTATATGTATGCTAAAATACATGTAAACGTGATATATGCAGTAACTGATAATTTAAGGAATGTTTTTCAATCAACTGCATGTTGAACCTAATTTGCATACAACTGTAATTGCAAGATGGCCGCCATTTCAAGATTATAATTAATTTTGAGAATAAATTTCCAAAAGTGTACTATCCATGTACGTACAATTTACATGCACAGAAATCTTGGGTTACCAATTTGTCTAATTTCCTGCTTTCTGACACATTTTGGAGCATTTGGAGCACATTATTTGGGGTGAGGGTGAGCAAGAAGGGACGCCTCCACTGAACCAACCCTTGATCAATGCAATGTGCATAGTCTTCAACCTGCCTGCACAAAGTTTAACTACCAAATTGTATCTGTACAGAAACTATAACTAGATACAACGCGATAAAAAGGCACTAATTCATAACAAATATGACATTTTAGTGTCACCATACATAATATCTGATATTGTTGTTCCTACCACGAGTACAAATTTGTTGTTGTTTTTTGCTGTTAGTCCTGATGAACAGGTATGCACCCCAATGACCTACCCCATTAGTATATATGAGCTGCGTCGCGAGAAAACATGTCTTCGGGAAATGTTTGGTCAAATTGACATTTTGTTACTATGACAATGGTATTTGTCTGATGAATTGAATGCTTTTTATTTGATCATGATATCTCTAATATTCATTAAGATATTAAATTTTATACAACATCACTATTCAGGTCGTTTGAGCAAATGAGACGTCACGTAAAAGCGACGTCAAACGACGTCAAAACGACGTTACAGTAACTACGTATCTACCGGTACACATATAGAGTATACGCCAACATTTACAACAGTTTGCAAGTTGACAAACTAGAAGCATATTTGGCAGTAAATAATGAATGCATAGACGAATGAGCTTGAGTCCTTTAGTAATACATGAAAATGAAAAGCGACAAAGACAAACCGGCAAGTTCATGTACCAGCAGGTATAAACGTGCGCGGGTACGGCGGATTCGGTATATGCTGATTTCTTCTTTTTGACGTCCTGTTTACTGAGCGTTTTCATAGTTTATAATTGTAGAAAACCACAGAAGTATATGAAACAGACAGTAATATTTACTGTCCAGGTATGTCATTTCTGTATTGATTAACTGGTTGGTCCATTGGGCTATACGACAGTTCAACAAATACAAATGGGAATACACCTGTAAATTGGGAGGACAATACGTTCAACATTAAAGGTACATACCCACTCAGTAGGCACACACTGTTCTTTATAGATAGTTTTGTATAATCTGTAGATATGACATTTTCAGGCAAAATAAACATTCATTCACCATAAAACCCCACGTACTGATAGGCATTACTATACAGTTAATATCAGACGTAAATTTTCACACTTATATCAGGGGCGATAAGTGTTTCCCTAAAATGTTAACGGACATTACTATTTATTCTCTGTATTGTATTGTTGGTGTGTAATGATCATACTTTATAATCTGTTGAAATATTATTTTTTTCAAGTGACGCATTTTATTAGTATAAATAATTAAAAAATATCATGCCTCATTTGCATATGAAAATAGCCTAATACCACCGCGAGTCACTATGAGTAAAATAAATATTACTAAATGATTATAGCGGGCACTCCTATTTTTTTAGAACTGGTGGAATGCTGACACAATTATACACTTAGTTAATTCCTATAAAGAATAGTTTGCGTCGACTGAGTGGGCATGCACGTTTAAATTACATTAAAACTAGTGCACAGTCGATGGCGCGCCATCGCAATATACACACTTTTCCCAAATGCTAAGTCGAAAATGGTGAGATACTCCATAACCGGGAGGTCGAATCAAAAATCGAAATTCACTTTGCGCATCTACATACATAAGGAAGGCACACACCAAGTTTCAAGTCCCTGCCTTATTACTGTTAAAACGTTTTACTTCTTAATTACAAGAAACGTGACGGAAGGACGTACGTACGTACGGACGGACGGACGGACGGACGGACACCCGTGACAAAAACAATATGCCCATTTTTTTCTTCAAAAAATGGGTATAAAAAGGTGTAGCACTGAAAGGCAGTGTCCATGTCTGATGACAGGCACCCTTACTTCCAAATGTTACTCACTGTGTACATACAGTTCACAGTCACTCTACTAGCGTGAGAGCAAAAGCCTACATCGCTTACATGTAATTTGTAATCCATCTCACTATCTCACTCGCCTAGTGGGAGACCACCTTCAAGGGTAGCGCTTGGAGCGGGATCGGGTGTTTTCGGCCGTCTAAGACGGAAACATACACGCTGTACAAACCCAGTTCCGATTTTGGCATTTTCCGGTATTTCTCCACCTTCAAGGGTAGCGCTTGGAGCGGGATCGGGTGTTTTCGGCCGTCTAAGACGGAAACATACACGCTGTACAAACCCAGTTCCGATTTTGGCATTTTCCGGTATTTCTTTATAGATTTGACTGCATTACGCGTTTTGTTGAGTCATTTGCATATTCTGCCCGTATGTTTGGCAGCCATTCAACGTTATCGGGCTTGGGTAGAGTCGTGTCAATTCGGTAGTTTTAGACTGTGCTTGGCCGTTTTGTCGGGTTATCTCGGCCACCTCGGCATATTTAACAACTAATGAAACATTGTTTGTGTGAACAAAATTTACATACATTAGATCGTACCCAGGGGGGACACGACGTCATATAGACGTCGGACTGACGTCGGTTTCCAACGTCGGATAGACTTCAGATCATGTTCGAAAATGAAAGTTTTTTATACGTCATAATCCGACGTCGAACGGACGTCAGAATCCGACGTCGAATGGACGTCGGAATCCGACGTCGAACGGACGTCAGAATGTGACGTATAATCGAATGGACGTCGGGATCCGACGTCGAATGGACGTCTGGATCCGACGTCGAACGGACGTCAGGATTCGACGTTGTATAGACGTCTAAATCTGACGTCATTTCAACGTCGTATCCCGACGTCTAAAACACTTTCATTTTCAAATATAATCCAACGTCTATCCGACGTCAGAAAACGACCTTTATCCAACGTCTGGTTCTGACATCAATTCAATGTCGGGTTTTATCGTCTAGAAAGAAAAATATTTTGTATTAATTACTTGATCTGCAGTTTCACTCTGGATCAACTAATCAATATCCTGGTTTGGTACCTGGTCAGTAATAAACACATATTTTGTATTTTATTATACTTTCACATATATTTTTGCAATAAATTTATGGTGCGATTCGTTACTCGATGGAATCATATTAGTTCACTTTAAAGGCTGTGGTCGTTCACGCTTGGGAAGACGTAAATCACATTTTAGAAACCCATTAAATTCAACTCTGGTCAGTTATAATAACAGCCATGATCGCCAGACAACATTAGTGCCCACTATTGGGTAATTATCCAGATTGCTGGCAGTCTTGCCACAAACCAAAGATAACGGTGGTAGATGATATTTCCAAAGTCAGCGGTGCATGTAACAGTGTTCAGACAGACTACTACTTCAATGCATATAGTTTGACCATCAGCTGATAAAAGAAACCTTACAGTTTCTGACATTCCTTCATAATAGTATTCTGTAGTTCATACAACTGGGTGATACTCAATTGTTGAAAACAATAAGACAACTTGTGTGGCTGAACAGTGTAGGACCTGATCAAACAGTGCGAGTGTATCCATCAAAAGTCCCCTTTATTAATCGAGGTGCCATTTTGCTGCCGGAGAATATCGGGCCCTTTGTGACTAATGCAGATCCAGATCATAAATCAAAGTTTCACTAGTCAGACAGTCACAATGATAGTGGTTTATTTATGAAAAAGCATGTTCCTCATCATAAACTGTATATGTACATGATTCACTTCTACTAGCCATTGACCCATTTATTATTAGCTGATGGTCTGATGTATTTGCGAACAACAATTGCATCATTCAATCATATGCATATGAATAGCGTTTGTTTTAGGCACACATGTACTTAGTAAATATATATAACCAGACCAGTCTAGTGAAAATTAACGTACGGGATATATGCATTCAAACAGTCTAACCAGGTATTAACCCTTAGACCGCTACTCACAACAATTGTTATCTGCTGTTGCTTTTATATCTTGCCTTATTTCTCAATAAAAACATGGTTTGATAGCAATTGGAAATGATTCTGAAGTGCTGTCAAAGCATGTTGTAAATTATTCTAAAGTGCTGTCAAAGCATGTTTTTGATGATACAAATGGAAAATAGAAAATAAACAGCAGACGACAAAAAATTAAGATAGCGGTCTAAGGGTTAAACTGTTCACTATTTAATGCCGAAAACACAAGCTTAGCTCAATATGTGGATGTGCTAGCTGCTCAGGAGTGGATTGCAATACATACTAAGCCTTTTTCCTTCATATGTGTGCCTTATTGGCTTTATTTTCATTCATCAACATAATTTAGCATTTCTTTAAATGCCAAAATATGGTTTCGTTTGGAAAAAATAAATGCAGGTATGTCTAAGCACATTCAAACACTCTTTAATGTATAGAATAATTAATACGCCGAGCTTTCACTATCTTCCAGCAAACAGGCTTATGTTGTCTGCAACTGCCAAGTTGTGTTTTTTATAAGGTACAATCCATTGGTTGTATTTCATGTTTGTTCACAAAGTTAATACGGTACTGCAGTATCATGGTACACATGATAACCCTAACAGATAATATCCCGAATTTACTCCCACTTATGGTCCATATATGGCACATGTTTAGGATTTTGATATAATATCCTGCTGCAGACGACAATCATGCGGATGGAAATTGCTGATTATTCGATCATTTCGCGATAAAAACATACCTAGGCATTTCATTAGAATTGTCTCACGAGACAATTCTAATGAAATGTCAAGTAATCTTTTCATGGAGAACTGGAACTGTGTCCACGGATACGAATGCCCCCACTGGTGCATCGATGGTCAACCATAAACGTATCGTCCACTTCCACCTCGGGTTCCGAGTCCGCGTCGGATCTACGAATGCGTGAATTGTACGTATCCTGAAGCGTCGCCGGCGATGTCTTGGGGCGAGCTTGTTCTGATTCTTTTTCATCTTAGCATCGTGCTTCATTCGTCGCCTCAGCAGTTCTTCGAGAGGAACCTTATCAGAATCCGGTTTACTTTTCACAATTTCTCTCTGCCTGTCTCTGTATCATCTCAATCGTCTCAATCGTTTCTTCATCTCGTTCTGCGCTTTACATATTTCCATGGCCGTGCTGTATTTCAGTGTATCCAAGGATGCCAGCGTCATTTCAAACATTCATTGTTCGATAAGTTCGTCTCGTTGGGAAGATCGATCGGCTTCAATCTCTTCCATTTCTGTGTTGCTATCGTATGTGTATGTCTTAGCGTTGTCTGAAATGTACATACAACCACACAATTATGAAAGCATAAAAATGTTTGCATATCGTATTAGCCCTTACATGATGTATACCTCCATAAAACAAACATGTGCAAACAATGTATATCCAGATGAGACGGCTCGTCGTCTCATCAGGATCTGCCGCATTTGCCACTATTATTCATCTAGAATTAATTGTCTTTTGTCATATATGGAATAGTACACAGACTAGATAGGATAACCAGGGTTGAAATGGTTAATAATTAGGCCATTTTTGTTCTCAGATATCGCCGCGTCTGAATAATCCCTGCGTCTAGCATTTTATCGTCATGGAGAATAAAAGTGTACTATAATTTTTCCACATGATCAATAAAAAACACTACCATGAAAAATATGTTAAATCCAATCATATCTGACAAAAATCTTGTGATTTTTCACATCTAATGAGTTTATCGTAACTTTATATAACATTTTCCTTTTGTTTGAGATGTTCGTCTCTGATTTTTTTTCAAGTTGCCAGATGCATATATGCATGAATAAAATCACACAAATATGCATCTGGCAACTTGAAATAAAATCACACACGAACATCTCAAACACAAACAAATTATATATATTTAAAAAAAGCCGTTCTCCCGCTGCACATTCTGCACACCCAGTGACTGCCAAAGTCCTTATTTGTATGGCCTAATGTATATGTTGTAGACCACTACCGAATACATGTTCGATGAGCGTTACAGCTTCAAATCTCGTTTCCTATGAAACTTGTAAATTCGTTCTATAAATAGCCACTCATGTAAGAAAGTAATTTCACCAACAAGAAATATGTGTATAAATCAGCATACTTCCTTTTTACGGAGCCCCGCAGGGGACGTAGAATTTTTTTTATATTCATTCGTTCCCACCAAATAACAATGCGTTCCCTCAATTTAACAATTCGTTCCCACGAAATAACAATTCGTTCCTACGGGAACGAATTGCTAATTCGTGGGAACGAATTGTTATATCGTGGGAACGAATTGTTATGGGAACGAATTGTTAATTTGAGGGAATGAACAATTCGTTCCCACGAATTAACAATTCGTTACGAATTGTTAAATTGAGGGAACAAATTATTAATTCGTGGGAACGAATTGCTAAATTGAGGGAACGAATTGTTATTTCGTAGGAACGAATTAACAAACAAAAAAGAATTCTACGTCCCCTTGATGGCTCCGTACATGTACAGGGTGATGCACAATTCGAATAAACTTTGAGTATATGCGCCATTATCTAATAGTGCAGGGGCAAATGTGATTGTATGTGTAACATTCCGGCACCTCATATTAATTTTTGGCACCCGGTAGTTTCGTAACCCCAATGCTCTACGGTTTCCAAAAAATCCGGGTGCCATTTTTTTCATACACTTTCAAGGACATTTAAAGGTCATACAAAGGTCACCGTAACCACATCTCGCCCTGATATCATACAAGGTTCTGCCACACATAATTGGTAACACTTAAAGTACGAAATATGTTCCTCTTATATATCGCTATAGAAATAGATTCGTTTTAACAATATTACGGGTCGCTTGTTTGGGGTTCAACGTCATATTCAAGGTCATTTTCCCAAAAATACTAAATAATTGCCTCTATCACGCCATAATGAACAGTTGTAATGATCATGGTGGCTATACTAAGGTGTTGCATAGTCCTGGATAAATTAATGAACTATTCAGAGCGATTTAGGTTTCATTTTATACTCTAAGGGTCAAGGGGGGGGGGGGGGTCAATGTCATTTTGGATCCCCAAAATACGCACAAAACCATGAGAATGCCTTATCTTCGGCACAAACGATCCGATTTGAACGAATTTGGTAATTATCTTATTTGTTTCCATTGTTCCGTATCGATTAATGAATGTCTCGGAGTGATTGGGGTTAAATTTATAGTACGAGGGCCAAGGTCAATGTCATGTTCGACTTCCAATAATACGCATAATACATTGAAAATGCTATATCTAATGCACAAATGGTCAGGTTTTAATGAGTCTGGCGTTGTATTTAATTGGTTTTCATGGTCCTGATTAAATGAATGAACTTTCCAGAGCAAATGTGGTTCAACATTATACTCTAAAGGTCATTTCAAGGTCATTGAACTTCATACATGAAGTCGAAAAAGTGTCAAAATTAGTTTTCATTTCATTTTTCGGTACACAACGTGTATTGCATATAATTACACAGTGCACCTTAATGAATACTAGGATTGCACTGTGAGTATCAAAAAAGGAATACAATTGAGCTTGAACCTTTATTGACAATTTCCTCCAGTTCAGTGGGTATGGTAGACAATGTATGTTTTTTTAAGATTTGTCATCGGAATATTTTCCTAAGCGACATGTATATTTGTATGTGTCGTTCCTATTATATTTAAAACTTATAATAAACTAGGGAATTGTACTGATCGACTATGAACTGAAATATATGTTTGATTGGGCACCTTGGCTGGTTGACACAACTACTGGGGATAAGGAGACTTGACAACTGTTCAGAAGATTATCCGCAAGATAAAGCGTCAGACCATGCTTTGTCTTTGTATTCGACATGAACAAATGATGACCGTATGGGTGTTACATCTTTGCACACATACAATTTTTCTCGTTCTCCCTTGCTGCGCCTATCTCTTGTATTTGTCTTCAAAGATTTGTCAACATCATAATGGTCAAATATGATGTGTGCTTCATCATACTGTTTTATCATATGATTTGTGCGGTTCACAAATTAATTTGCAAACATTTCGCATGTCTTGACTGGTTTAGCGCTCAGTTCATTTAACACTGCCATAGCATCAATCAGTACAGCACGACCGTCTCTCGCATCATTACAAGCCTCCTCCGAGTTCTGATCTGGAGGGTCGGATGTGCTGGTTAGTTTGTGCATGAGCTTTGACTTGTCTGTACATGGTAAGAGGCTTTGTTGATTTGCCCGTACTTTTCCAGTGTTTCAGTTTCATTTTTGTCATTCTGTCCCAAAGATTTCTGGAGCCTTTTATGCGTTCTCGAAAAAAACTCCGAATATGCTTCTTCACCAGTTTGTACAGACTTACAAAGGTCCGCTTGTACGTCGCTGGGAATGGCAGTTTGTGTCCCAATGTTGATCTCTGTATACTGAAATGGGCTGACCCTGCTAATAACATCTCTCAGCTTTGCTACATTATTCTCCTGCTTTCTAACAACACCGTCTGACAGTTCATGATGCTTGACAGATGGGAATGTTTCTGACAAGCCGACTTGTTTCTTCCGACTCGTCTGCCCGTCGCGCAACTTCTGATGCAACGAGGAAGAAACGAGTCAGGGCACCAGGTTTCTGGGTTATCCATGTAATTCCATCCAACACCTTGAGAGAGCGGTTAACCTGCTTGAGGGCATGGTCCACGCCAATCTTAGAGAATTTCACTTGCGATTTATTAACACAAATGTTCCCTTTATCAAACCACTTCCAAAGTTCTGGCTTGGATTCCTGGAGATCATACATCTTCGCAACATACTCTGGTACACACTGCGCATACTTCAATATGTTCATTGCGAAGAAGTAAGGGAAACATCGCTCCAATGACTGCAATTGCAGGTGTCAGTTGCCTTCTCGCAATGCTCGGATGTACTGTAGTAATACCAGAACCATTTCCATGTATGTCTTTGTCCATGTAAACATTGGGTATTGCTTTTTGCCAGCTTCGATTCTTGCTAACATAACAGACAATTCAGAGGACTTAAGTACTGCTGCCACTTTTGCAGGAAAATCGTCATTCAAATCTCCGTCACCAGCCTTTTGTGTGTTTTGTGTGTTTTCCACGCAACAAGAACAGTAATGAAAACAAGAAATCAGTAAAACTGATGGATTCACCCCGGCCGCAAATTAAAAAAAAAAAAACACAAAAAAAACAAACTTTAACATTAAAAACGTTAACGCATGTGTCTAGTTTTAGATGTGGTGACCTTCACCTTGGGCGGACGAAACCCATTTCCAGTGGGTGTCTTCGTGTCGTCAATATCAATGCACATGTGAAGTATCGTAAGAATCGGACACACACAACTTAAGATATAGGTTCGGAAAGACAGACAGACAGATAGATGGACGTTCCTACGGTAGGATACTTGTTGGGTTTTTACTGTATAAAAAATACCCAAAAGTACCCAACACTAACCCTAACCTACCCAATAAGACCCCTAAAAAGCTTGCCCAGCAAACGAGAGAGCATTTGTTGGGTACTTTTGTACCCAACAAGTGCCCTCTCGTTAGCCCGGACGGACAGACTATGCAGATAGACAGACGGATGGACAGACAGACGGACGTTCCTACAAATAGATACTTATGTGACTAACCTAACCTTTTCTTTTGTTCATCCCTATTGTTCTGTAGCCACATAAACACATTTTAGCCACATAACATCAAAGAACAATATAATATTACATAACCTATTGTTCTCCTAGCCACATAATTATGTATCCATTTGTAAGCTCGGCCGGACGGACAGACGGACAGACAGACATGATGACGACTATATGCCCAAATAGGACAATTAGTGACGGTGATATGACATTTTCAAGGGTTTCTGCGGATTTTGGCGGTTCACAATGACCTTGACCTTGAGCCCTAGCGTATAACCTTCAACTTCAATGGCTCTGAAAAGTTCACGAATCGATAACTACATGATAGACACCAATATCATTAACATGTGTTCATTATGGCATATGATAGGCAATGTTTTACTTTATAATACCGGATATGACCTTGAACTTGACATTTACGCACGAATACTCGCCAAGTAGTATTGTTAAAACATGTCTATATCTATAGTGGCATACATTAAGATCATATTATGGGCTTTACATGTGATTAGTTCTTGATGGTAGAGCATTATATGACACCAAGGCGAGATAGGGTCACGGTGACCTTTGAATGACCTTTAAATGCTCTTGAAAGTGGATTTAAAAAATGGCACCCAGATTTTTCGGAAAGCTGAGAACCCAAAGACTACGAATCCACCGAGAAACAAAAATTAACACGAGGTACCGGATTGTTACCAATTGCCCCTGCACTATAAGGCGAATAGTTTCACAAAGACAGTATGTAACGATGACAAAATCTATAATTACTATAGCTGTCCTACAAGTTTTGAGAAAACGCGACCGCATAGACCTCCATTAAAGGCACAATTATATGATAATGCATGCAGTTTGTAAATGGTGAATAGCGACAATATATTAACAACACATGAATAGGAATGTGCGAAGTGAGACGGGGAGAAATAATTTCACGAATTGAAACGTGAATCAACTGATCACGGCGTTGTCATGTATTTTGGTATTACAAATGTTATTGAAAACATGTTACCTGACACGCATGCATCAATATACTTACATAAGAAAGTTAATTTCTTCAGGATTACGTCGACCTTTCCCCAATTTCAAATTAAAATCACAAAGAGAAAACGGAAATGGCGGGATAACCTAAACACAATTGGAGCACCTCGGGGATTATAGATTAACCAGACCTCCGCTTTGGCGAACAGATCCGAGATAGTTACGAATGAGTCAGGTCGGCTGTTTTCCAGCGTATTACTGTATCTGTGGCTACCGATATGCAGTAACGCGGGAACCAGGTCCAGTGGAATTTGACACGGACGCTAATAAAGCATGTCAGTTGTCAACACTCCGAGCGCGCACGAGAATCTTGACCTAGAATTATGCGACGTTCATGAAATTGCACGTACGCCCAGCCCAACCTAAATACATATTCAAAATTAATCGTCTGGGATTTAAAATGATTAATTACATATGCCTAAACATGTCGCAAATAAAGGTTAAACTGAATTAAGTTCGTGTGGAAATCAGATGAGATGCTCTTTCATTGGCGTATCTATACGCTAACGTAGAGATAGATCTGCTGACAGTGAGTCACCTTTTAGTGTATACCAATCGCGACCTGGACCAGACGTCTATTCAACATCGGAAACGGACGTTGATCCGACGTCGTGATTCCGACGTCAACCCGACGTTGTGCTTGTGTCGCGACGAACTACTAGCAAACAACGTCAGTACGACGTCGTATCCGACGTCGTTTCGACGTCGGGCTGACGTTGGAGTTTAGTCGCCGACGTCGCGACCTGGATCCGACCTAGATCCGACGTCGTACCGACTTCGTGTGTTTGCTGGCTAGGATCTATGTTAATATACTAATCTTATAAAATAGTTATGTATTTGTTTTTAGTGAAGACCCAGAATGGCCAGATCTGCCAGAAGTCTGACCAGTATTCGGTATGCATCCGGTCGGCAAAACTACTAGCACCACTACAAGGAACGATATGGAGTATTCCGCATGAATGTACAGTACAGTCTGAGTAGATTTTCTGCTATTGGGAATTATTTAAAAGATAGGAACGATCTCGCTGGATTCATATTAAATCAATAAATCATATCGAAATAACACGAACGCGGTAGATAACGTCGCGAAAAAAACGATCGATGCCATTATTATTCATGTTTTGTAACTGGCTTCAAATCGCATGTAAGTCGCGATCTTAGATAGCCGTGACGTCACAGTGCGGGGCGATGTACAAGCATATCACCTAATCGGTAAAATCGGAGCTGGTAAAAACGGCCCTGGGTCAAAACAATCCTAGGTAAAAACGGCACCTATTTTACCCTAACCCTAACCCCAAGTTTTAATTAATATATAATCAGATTAATACACTAACAAAATCGACCTGGTAATACGAATGTTGATAAAATCAAACTGTTCCATTTATGTATATCTTGTCCACAAGTCAACACTTGTGGTTCACACCTTTATTCGGACGCGTGTGACATGTTTTGGCAAGTATGTTTTGTCAGATTGTAGTCCATTTGATTCATCGGAGGTGCATGAGTAAAGCACGGTCAGGGCTGGGTAATATACGTCAAGGGCACCTGCCAATTAAGCCCACTTTCTATTACATTTTCCTAACTATCTCATCAACTACTATAGCAATTTCGAATCGCTGAAGTGCAGATACCGAGGGAAACCGCTATGTTTCCCTTTCCACTATTTAACGTGGATGAGACACAAAATGCATACACATACGGACGGACGAAACGGACGGACAGACACAATAAAACTATATTCCTCCACATAGAATGTACAGAGAATGTAATTGAATGTAATCTGTCTAAGACGAATTGGCAAACATTGCTTTTCTCCGGAAAACCGTTGATCTGACATCACGCTTATTCAAATTAAAAGAAAATATGGGTTGGGTTTGTCGGCCGAATACAGCCGACTAGGTAATTTTCATGTCGGCTGTACTCGACTACCTGTATGTTTGTTGTCTATGTCACGCTAACCTTCATTTGAATGTGACAAGCCTTAACTTACAATATCGGTATTCCAATATGTAGACACTCTGCATAAATCTGCATTCATGTATGTATACAACAATGTGTTTCGTACATTCATGTATACATGTATACAGCAATGTTTTACATACATTCATATATACAACAATGTGTTACATCATATTAATTGTATGCAAGTCTTGGTTTGCAGATATTGTTCTATGGAAAACGATTGAATTCGTATTGGCAATACTACATGTATCTGCATTGTTTGTCGCAAATTTAAAACTCACGGGGAAATGAACTTGTTGGTTAGTGCCGACGGCCGGTCAGACCCGACCCCGCTCTAACATTTGTGCAGACATTTGTTACCGCAATATCAGCTTGGTACACCGCCTTGTGTTTGTTTTGGGAGTGTTACGGTAACATTTTGTCTTTTGGAGTCAACTCGCCTTGCAGTGAGCGAGTATCGTAGCCTATTGTTCTGAAACAAGCAACTGAACTTATACAATACTCTTCTTCACACATCCACCAATCTGTCATTGCATATGCAGCGGACCCATCTGCATGTCATGATACATGGAAAGCGGCAGATCAGCAAGCACTGCCTGGTGAGGCAGCAGACGTCACTCACTTGGGGTGGGAGATCCGGGATGGCGTCCACGTTCCTATCATTGACAAGGGTGACACAACTATATCACATCTGAGTTATGTAATTCATGCTCAGAGTAGGGTGCATGGTAAGTAGTGCAGCACTCGGTTGCATGGCTGCCACAGGGAACTGCATATACATCATACTGTAGCTGCTCTGGCTGGGAATGAGAAGGTATCGATTAGGCAGGGTGCGCTTGGAATGGAATGGCCTAGAATGTAGAACAATAGGGTGTGCTTGGAGAACTTGCAGAGGAAGGTGAGAGGAATGTGAAGTTAATGAGGATGTTGAGTATCGTCTTGCTGACCCTGACTACCTGTATGACGACTTGGTGGGACAGCATACGGTGTGATAGGGTATTAGGGTATCAATGGTATTAACTCCGACTAGCAAGTAACAATCCATTAGTGTCACTCCTGTGGTTTCATTTCTCTGCAGTTCTTGCTGATTATAAGACTTGAAACTGCAGCCAGTGCTTGGTGAATATGGCAGGGCACAATTGCTCGTCTTGGCAGCCCTCTCTCAGATTCAAAGATGAGCAGGGCATTACCTTTGAAACATCCAGTACAATCCCGCGTCCGTGATATCTGACTTAACAATTTAAACGTCCTGCATGCATACCTATTGTACAATATGTACATGGACAAATTGGTAACTACGGGGCGCCAAGTGGGACATGGCTCAATTTTGTCAACAAAATTCATTTTTGTGCCACAGAATTCAATTATGTGTCACAAAATTCAATTTGTGCCACAGAATTCAATTCTGTGTCACAAAATTCAATTCTGTGCCACAGAATTCAATTCTGTGTCACAAAATTCACTTTTGTGCCACAAAATTCAATTCTGTGTAACAAAATTCAATTCTATGCCACAGAATTCAATTCTGTGTCACAAAATTCACTTTTGTGCCACAAAATTCAATTCTGTGTCACAAAATTCAATTCTGTCAATTCTGCACACGCATGTAAGAAAAACTACCATTGGTCAGAAACTGCACTGGAGAAATGGGTCACGGTCGCCGATCTACATATTCAATGTCGATGATTCATTTCTCATTCTGCCGATGATTCATTTCTCATTATGCCATTTTGCTTCAGCTATCTCCAAACAGTCAAACGTTGACAAACCCATTCGTATTTAAACTCATTTGCGTTATAGTTGTACACATAATTCATGTACATGTAGATCTCCCGCGAGTACTGACGTCATGTATTGTGTCTATCGCAAGGTACATCTGCCCCAGTTAAATCAATAATACACGCGCTGTGGCCTGTGTTCTGACTGCTGTCTGTGTTTATAAACAGAATGTGTATATTGGGCCATTTGAGGAAACCATTTGTAGTATTTGTGTAGATACCATGGATACTAAGATGGTGTATACTGTAAATAATGCATGTAGACACATAGTTGCGAACACGTAACTTCGCAACTAGTAGACACAGATCCAATACCATTTGTTTCACAAGGTTAGATCTACTGTTAGAATACGACGTCATCTAATGTCATTTTCGAGCATAAAACGTTACCTGATAAATAGAATACCAGGCTATTACGGCAAGCCTCGGAATTCCTACGCGTTTCCTAGCCTTGCCTGATAAACTTGATATCAAAATACACTAGCCTGGTATTCTCTATATATGGGCATGCTCTCAGGCTACTTTATGTTTGACCCTGTTTACATAATTGAGGGAAAATTCTGAATATTTTTCTTATTTCTCCTTCAAAGTATATATGCTTATATGGTGTGACCACTCATTTGTAATCATAATATAACCAAAATAACTGTCCATAAAGAAGTATAATATTGATATATTGGGTTATATATTCGCATTGAAATATTTAAACCTGCAAGTGTACTCCACCATCTAGTAAAATGGACTAAGACCGATCTCAACCAATCAACGTAGAGATGACATAGACTATCCTACGCAAACTAATTTTCTGTCCCACAAAACTGAATTTTCTTCACAAAACTCAATTCTGTCTTACAAAATTGAATCCTTTATAACAAAAATGAATTTTGTATGCGAAACGTATGCAGAATTGAATTTTGTGACTTTTTAACAAAATTGAATTTTGTGACACAGAATTGACAGAATTGAATTTTGTGAAACAGAATTGAATTTTGTGACACATTTTGTGAAACAGAATTGAATTTTGTGACACAGAATTGAATTTTGTGATTTTTAGTGTTACAAAACTCATTTTTGTACACATAATTAACCTGTCCTGCATGGCGCCCCGTAGTAACCCAATATTTCTATGTAGGCAGGTCGTGCGTACATGGATAGTACGCATGTGGCAATTTATGCACACAAATAATGAAAATCTTAAGAAATGGCGGCATAAAATTCGCTGTAGCCATGATTAAACTCGTTTAGAGTCGTCTGGAAAAAGCAGACAACATTCACCGATGACCCGGAAATGCTTATAGGCTAGCAAATACCAATTAGGTTTGCTATACAACTTAACAGAATCCTCCATATATGGCCATTCTCTCATACTTTCACTATTAGTCCATTTGAAAATTTCGGAACCTAGAAATTGTGTTTACTATAAACTTTTATTGTTGATTTGTACTCAGAATGGGTCCTACAACAAATTCAGCTTGGTTTCCAAAACTGCAACTTTGGGCAACTTCCGTAATTTGCATACATACAAGATGGCCGCCAAATGATAGAGAAATACATGATATCCGGTATATATCGTATTGTAGAAGCAAGATGTATGTGAAAGTGCATGTAACACTGACAGATGTAGTAATTATTCAACAAATGCAAGTTAAAACTAATTTGGATAAATCCAAGATGGCCGCTATATGTTCTAGAAATACATGATGTCCGATATATAGTGTATGGTAGAAGCACTATATATTGTGAAAGTACATGTATATATGATATATGCAGTAACTGATACTTTAAGGAATATAGATATATCGACTGCAAGTTAATCCCAATGGGCATATTTTCAAGATGGCCACCAAATGTTATAGAAATACGTTATTTCCAATAATTATATAGTGTATAGAAAAAGTTAAATTTCCAATATGATGCAAGAACAAAATATTATTATTCACACGGAGTAGCTTTCATGTTACACCATAATGTGTTTGCAATACCCATGGATCTTGAGATATCACATTTATCATGTGTATGTGGTTGTTCCCTGTGTGTTGAGCCAAAAATTATAAATAATTCGAGAGAGAATTGCCATAGCGAAAATCCCCTGTCTCAGCCATTCACTCGACGGCGTCACATATCCACCCTGTATCTGCTAATAGTGTCTGCTTTATTAATGATTGTAAATTAACTGTATACCTATCCACATTATGTACATGTCTACATACTAATTACATAGATTTGAGATGCATCAGGGAGCCAGATGAAACTTTTAATGACCAGTTCGGCCATATTAAAGTGGCACGTAGCCTTAACTGGCATTGTGTATTTGATTACTAATCGGTATCAAGTGTATAGATAGGTAGCAACGTTTTTTCTAAACTCTATTTATTGACTCAGTTGATACTTGCAAACAGTGTAGACCAAATTTGGTTGCGCGATCAGGGTATACGCCAGTACCTCTGGGCTGCATTTTTTCCAGAAAAAGTTCAAAATTTAAACTTTAGCAGAAATTATGTCGTACCGCTGCAAGCTGTTTTCTGCTACTGTGCATTACTTGCAATAAGCACCCAGCTAAGGGAGGATGGAGTAAAAGTTGGAATTTAAGGCCAAAGGTATAAAACATCTAATTCCCTGATCACAATTCTTACAGCACATACTGTTTCGAGCTATCACACTATGATATATTGCGAGTACTACCTGGGCGGCTGCTCTAATAGTAGATGAGGCAGTTTTGAAAAGTCTGGTCTAGGATCTGTCATACCATTGGCGTAATGTAGTATCTCAGAGTGTAGTTTGAATTTTCGGAATCGCGCGGAATACCGAGCATTCTTTTGTTTACGCAACGATTTTCCTCAGACTTCCGGATGTGCTTGATGACTGAAGAACCTTTAGTTAAGCAGGTCACTACTGACTTTGCTGTCAGTAGTGTAGCATCCCCAAAGCCTAGGTTTAATGTTATAATTGTACCATGAATTCGACCAGGGAAATTGCGCGTGAATGTCGTTGCTTTTGTATTTGATGTCTGGTACGCACGGTTTACTGCTTCACATTTTTGAGTTTGTACTGTCAATTGATTGACGACCAAGGAAAGTTTCTACGCACCGTTTCAGAACAAGTACATTATCCTCCGTCATTTTTAACATTGTAGTTGAGGGGCGGTAGTTCTTGTGTATGCGTTACCCCTGGTTGAGCGGCATCTACACCTTTGTGTGATTTACTATCACCGTCCCCCGTGTAACGATTGTCACGATTGTACCCGCTTGAAATGGTGTACTGTCGCTATTGCATATTTGGTTATTGTACCAAGAGTCACCTTCAACTCGAACACTCTGGCTATGTTTATTGCCGCAGAGTTCATTCTGTCTGGCCACAGTTTGTCTGATGTGATGCATACTTTTAGTGTTTAAGCCAACCATAGAATCTGCTATCCTATTTGACTGCTTTTGTATAGAGCTCTACGTCGGCTGATAAGTATACTTTGCAATGTTGGTGAAATAGGCTACTGATCTCCTACCCTGTCGACTTAAAGGAACCTATTCATATAGTTTATAATATGTACTTTTGTTGATACATCGGGAGAATTTTAGCCGCTCAGCCCAACAAAGGCCCAATTTTCTTGATGTGGCCGCATCAAATACCATTTCCCCACTACAGTGTGTATTAAAGGCGCGATGACTGTTTATTTCAGTATTAAACATCTTCTGGATCTCATATGGTCGATATGATGTGTTTATCAATAGGTCGGGGTGTACTGATGCATTTTGAGTGTCGTGTTTGTATATATTTGTTCCCGGGGATGGCCAGAGAATAGCTTATTTCAATTAATTATTATAGAATGTTCCCAAAATCGGCCCGATGACGCAACTTATAGACGAAATTCAAATGATCATTTTGTGGAATATTGTACAAATTGGACCGACATAAGTTCGATATCGATACTCCGCTTTCAATATGTTAAGTATTATCATGATTAGCACGATTATCGGCTATACCCGAGAGCGACACGATATAGGCCCAATGTCGGTCCAATGTTGGGTATATCGGCTGACATTCCGACTTATATCCGACATCGGCCCGATATCAAGGTGCATGATCACGTGGTTACAACAACAACAACAATGGCTGAACGTGTTGACATCGCGCCCACTCCAAAGTAAGTATTATTTGATAGTTTCCTTAATATGCAACGCATTGTGTTGAAATATGGCGCAGCAAACGCGTCTTCGTGAGCTGCTTTTAGTGCGAAGAATCGATTTCCGTGTCGGTAGACAAACTTCTGTCGTGTTTGAAAAGAATCAATTTCCGTGTGGAAATCGATTCTTCGCAAAACGGCAGAAGTTTGGGCCAAACCAGTACAGAGACCACCAAATGCAGCTTAACAAGACGCGTTTGAGGCGCCATATTTCATAAAATTACGTTACATAATAAGGACAAAATAAAAGAATACGTACTTTGAAATTGGAGCGATTCTGGAAGTTTCATTACTTGTTGTTGTTGTTGTTGTAACCACGTGATCATACACCTTGGATATAGTCGTGTTGGCTGGTTGGCTACGAATATCATTTAGAGGAGATGAATTGAATACACATGTTTTTGGGAGTCCCTATATGCGGTTATAAAAGATTCCATAGAAGTCTGTGACTAGAGAACTTGGGCTTATAGGTTATGCACAGTCTGATCAGGGTATACACGGTTCGTAGTTCAGTGACTGTAGAAATTGGGTTTATGGGTGTGTAGCTCCTGATCAAATAGTACTCAGCCAGATAACGATCTACATTGCTTGTTAGCATCATGCTTGCGCGTTTCATAGATGGAATGGCGAACAGTGCACATCCTGATCACTTTTGTTTATTTGTTGGTGTTTAAAGGCCTATCAACAGCTAATGTCATTTAAGGCCGGGACAATGGGTTCAATCCCGTATTCAACCTGCTACATGGGGTGGGGGAGGGGGAATCCCCAAATCAGAACGGAATAAATACATCGAAATAAATATATATTCAGAATTAGAATAACCTGACCTGGTGCCAGGTCCATACCACACCAAAGCCACTTGGCCCATTACCCTAATAGTAATAGGATTATGAATAATCATATTACTCATATAAGGGGTATAACCAGATTCAGGTCTCACATACAAGAAAGCCAAAGACGTACATGAGGGCCATACCAGGTATCCGGTAGGGATTCCGGTAAGAATGAATCCCGATCGTTAAAGTACCCATCGCATGCTTCCACCTGCCGCCACCCACACAACTGATCAGACTGTGCGGATGCACAGGCTGATCTGGATCTACACTGGTCGCAAAACCCATAAGCCCAATTTCTCATATATATG
The DNA here is from genome assembly GCA_029237695.1 of Conchocele bisecta. Lineage (NCBI taxonomy): Eukaryota > Metazoa > Mollusca > Bivalvia > Lucinida > Thyasiridae > Conchocele > Conchocele bisecta. Next base: position 112,966,541 of record CM055267.1, on the reverse strand, counting down.
ATATATGATAGTAAGCAATTCACCCCTATATAACTGGAATGGATTTGAATGTATTGATTTTCTGACCAATGATTTTCAGACCAGTCCATTTATGAAAGGGTGGTGTTTTTTTTGTCTTCAAAAATATGAAAAAGTGCAAAAGTTCAGATCCTGATGAGACGACGGCTCGTTACGAGCCGACTCATCCGGATCTACACTGTTTGCAACCACCGCTATAGAGGGCTGTATGGTTAATTAATATCTGAGCCAAGACAACAAAAACAGAATTGTTTGAGTTTAAACAAGACGATCGCCGGGGAGTGTCTCACCCACTTAACGAGGAGATCGCCACATAAATAAATTTGAAAATCATCTAACGCTTTAGAAGATGAAAGTAACGCGTTACTAAATAACATTGTATTATGCACATCATACATTTCTAACGCGTAATAGAATTATAACGCGTTAGAACCGCAATTATGACACGAAGCGCCAACCTGGCCAGTTCTAACGCGTTGCTTCTCGTTTCTAACGTGTTACTTCTGTTGTCCAACGCGATAGATTTCTAACGCATTACTTTTGAGAAGTAACGGGTTAGAACTCTAACGCGTTAGGAACGGGACTTATGACACGAACCGCCACCCATAAAAACAACCAGCATTGCAAACGCTTGTTATATTTTTCAGTAAACTTGCAAACACCATTTTAACCACTCCTCATTTCTTACAGGTGAATTATATGTGCACTTAGGTTCAGAAATACGATATAAATCTAAAATTTAACTAATGTTTCCTATTTTGTTTCATCACTTTAAAACATGCACGGACGTAACACAATAAGGTTTCTAGATATAATTAGGTAACTTTTATTCAGTTTACCATCCTTGCATGTAACAATGTTACATGACAACGTTCCATTATAAACATCATTTCAGAATTGCAATAGTTTCAGTCAATGACTGTTCGCCATTTAATCACGGAAACACCCATCGTGTTTCTAACAAGCAATATACATT